>JAADJF010000393.1:0-92091 GCA_012932015.1 Fusarium acutatum
CCGGTGCGGGGGGGGGGGGGAATTGTCCGTTGGTGTTTTTACTGGTGAAGGGAAAACGCTTTGACTTTGTTATGACTGTGGCATTGTCTTTGTCGGGTCAAACGGGTTTAATGTTACCAAGACCCTTTGGCACTCGTGCTTAATTTCCAGAAGTTCCGGAGCGTCAATCTTGGGCTGTCGATCCCTCATCACTGAATCGAATGTCCTGACAAATGCATACTGAGCCGCATTTTCTCCATTGAGGATTCACTGGCTTCTGCATCATCACTACGTAAACTGGTCGAGACTATCCCTAGCAAGGCTCACCACTCTTCAGGGCAACAAAACATCCTCAGCTTACCAGGTTCATGGCATGTCAGAATATCTCGACAAAACAAGCATAGCGTCGCTTTTCAGCTGCAACGTCGCTAAATTGCTCACATTGCGACCAGCAAATCCCAACGAAAAGAAAATCTCACGGGCATCCAGGGTAACTCATGACTGGTAAGATGTCGAGGCAGCTGGGGTTTTTCAGCCGACAACGCGAAAGAGCCAAAACAATTGAAGTATGGTACTTCTTCAATCAATTAGAAATCCTTGGTTGATCCTCCTATATAAGGAGCAAGACATACTCAGAAGTATGAAATCGTCCAGCCTTCACGCCGACTGGCCTTTCGCCTCCAGTCTGTTGGGTTTGTTTTCATGAGTGCTTTTCAGAAATACCTCACAGACGATGGCAACTTGAATAGCCTTATACAAGGAACAGCTTTTAATTCATGCCTAATGATCTTTTGTGCGACGGTATATGCTCATATGGTTTTGCCTTCGTACCGACACTTGCGCTTCTTTGAAGCGTCAACCTTATACATAGCAACATTAGGCTATTCAACAACATATATCATCGGCCGCCTCTAGAATAGAAGTTGCACAAATCGAAGAGTGGAAAGAAGCATGAGAGACTAACGATGCTGACTTGAGCGAATATCTCGAGTTGCTAGAATTGTGAACACCATCAAGCTGGTCGTGGATTGCGCCACGATAACACCTTGTACATTGTTGCAGCATAGAAAACTTCTGCGATACTTATACTAGCCTCCAAGCAATAATTGAGATCAGAAAAGCGCGCAAGCACGTGAGAGATAGACAGTCAGCGTCTACTGTACGGGTGGGTAGTTGGTATGCTACCTGGGGGGTGTTTACGAGAGTGACATTTCCAGATCCCAGACCTGATAACGGGTGGTTGGAACGAGCATCTTGGCCCAGACAGTGAGCGGCTGGAATAACTCGAGAAATATTCGAAAAGACAACCATATGCATGATCTTAGCAACCCTGGAGGGGCGAGACTAATCTCAACATGGAACACGCAAGCGAAACTGAGTCCTGAAGGCGATAGGTAGTAGAAACAAGAACAGCGTGAGCTCTTCTGTTCAATCTCGAATGGGCTTGGATTTATCATCTCTCTCGTCGTCTTGTTTCTACTCGCTAGCCAGAAAGTCTGCAAGATGATCACTGGACCCAAATTATTCTGTGGCATAGCTGAAATTGCTGACCGACTTTCTCACGGTTCCAGAGCTGAGGGTTTTCCAAGTCGTATTGGCTGGGCTACCAGCCTCAGTATAGTAACAGGGAGGGTTTTTGGAAAATAGCCATCCAGGCTCCCCTCAAACCACAGAGCGTTACCAAAGTCCAATTAGCCGCCAGGTCCGAAGATGCCGCGGAGAATAGTTTCAATAGTAAGACCAATGGCTTAGGGGACCATGCTTACCCTTCCGGAACACGCGCTAGGAGGGCCTCAAAAATACCAGCTAGCCTGGGCTCTTTGCGTGATTTGCTACTTCAATCAAAGTGCCGAACTCGGTGAGCATATTATACAGTTCAAGAAAGGCTTAGACATTCGATACTCGAGGATGGCGCAATCCAAATTGGAAAATGGCCCTATGGCTTGAGACATCTCCGCCCAAAAACGGTATGGGTAAGCTTCAATGCCGAGCTGAGAACCCTTGTTCGACTGCCAATCAGACCAACCATGTGCTCTTTCAATTTCCATTTCGTTATCCAGCAGTTGTGGCGGTCTCGGCCCGCACCGTTTATTCTCACCATCAGTATGGAAAGCAAGTCCAGATTTGATGTCACCGACATGATCATCGTCAACTATACTCGAATCATCGTGAGGTTCTGTGACTCTATAGTGTATTCAGCTTACCACCAGAAGTATGCAGGACGGTATAGCGTCATGCAGTTCTGTTCACAAGCGCTAAAGGCAATATCACCTCAGCCCCTCGCTTCATCAGGAAGCCTTTTCGTCGTCGGTGTGATTAGAAACACCGCAATATTTGCTCTCAACCTTGCAATATCACGATCTTTAGACCTTCACGGTTAGATTACGCCCTCATGGCCCATGAAATGGCCAGCTGAAAGTAAGACAGACATGCTTCAGCGGCGACAGAGCATGAAGGCTAAACCATCCGGGGATTGCTTCACCGTCATCTAAGCGCCCGATGATGAGCAATTATGTGATGGAATGGCACTCAAGCCTGTTGTGATACTTCCGATTTATCTCGAGCACCCCAGCTCTAGCTTCGAGCCATGGGACAGAATCTATAAAAGCTATAAGATTCCCCGACCTGGAACACAAAACCATCCTCATCAAACTCACTAGATCTCCTCAAGAACCAACAACAACAACAACAACAACAACAACAACAACAACAACCAACACACTCCCAACAAACTCCAAGCTCATCACAATGGCTTCCGCTCTCGCCTTCCCTCAGCAGCAACAGCAGCAGCAGCCCCAAGGCCTGCCCATCCAGTCCGTCAGCGCCTCCAACATTGACAACAGTCTCCTCAGCGCTCTGGCAACCTACGTCACCACCGGCAGCCACGCCCGCAGCACCACTGAGCAAGAGATCCAGGAGCTTGCCTCTGCTGTTGTTGCCAAGCCCGGTGGCCGCGCTCACCTCGAGTCCCTCATCCAATTCGACTCCTGCCCTGATCACCAGGTCTGGAAGAACCAGGCTAATGCTAGCGGAAAGATCAACATCACCAAGACTAACCTCACCATCGCCCTCGAAGTTGCCACTCTTGAGTTGAACTTCTCTGCTTCTGGTGCTGGTTTCTACGTCCCCTGGAGTGGTTCCCTGAACGCGTGAGTGCGAACTACACTTGGAGAGAAGTTAACTAACTAATCGTCATCTTAGCGGTACCCTCTACTACAATGAGTTCAGCCAGCTCACTCCCGGAAATGCGACCTTCAAGCTTTGGGTCAAGGGTGTAAGTCCTCAAAAGCACAACCTCGCCGCCGCGATACTGACATGTTGCAGCTTGACTTCTATGTCAGCATCTACCGCAACCAGGTCTACATCGGCAACTTCTTCTATCCTAACATCGGCTTTGTCTTCCCTCCCGGCACCATCGACCTCAACGGTACTATTGCCTGAGCGCAGCACTAGCCTATGTCAATGCGGCCAATGATCCTCAGGGATCAGAAGTTCCGAAGTGTTGATCATTTCTGCTCATTTTCTTTGTTATCTTGCTTTTTGCTAGCTTGTTCACTCCTTAGTTTGCAATATCATTTCCGGGCCCAAATCAGCGACTCTCCTTCTGTGATGCTTCTTGCAACGGTTATTGTAATTCCTTGAGTTGATTGACAAGCTGAGACCTATAATGGCTTGGTGACATGAAATAAGTCAACAAGCATCTCCACTGGGTATACCTGCAATGCGAATCACCCAAGCCGGACCTTTCTCCACATCCTCAAACATTCCTGTAGGTCCATAGACACAGTTCCTTCCAAAGCAGTAGATGTATCCCGAATCATAGCAACCAATAACGACGCATGTGCAAAGTCAACTTGATCATCCTGGACTGCCTGGTAGTCAGACTGTTTCATACCACCGACGTCAGCCCAAGCCTTCCACTTGTCCAGCATCCGGCAGATATCAGCCGCGAACTCCCCATCCAGAACCATGCGATGTAACATGAAGCCGACGACATCCTTTACAGTAAGCGAGTCATCCCAATGGCCTTTCCCTTGGAGCCATCGAAGGCAATGCTCAGCAACAAGCTTGGTGTCCCACTTGGGGCTGCGTAGGGCCTCCATCATTCGCTGATCGCGTCTCAGCTGGCTTTTTCTGAGTCTCTCTCGCACTATTGCGTGCCATGTAAGCAATAGACCCGGAGCTGTATATGGTTGGGCTGACTTACTCTCTTCCATCCGTTCCTGATTCTCCTTCTGCATCCGAGCCTGTGCTGCCGCCTGACGCTGAGTAGGAGGCAATAGTGCTTCTGCAGCTATCGCAGCTCGTTGTTCTTGAGACTTTCGCGCAAACTTGTGAATGTCTGTTCCATGATCGTCATGCCTGGTTGCCCAAGTTGGTGTCTCAGATTCGTCAACGATGTCTAGAACAACCAACACTCCGCAGGGCACAGTCTCCTTCCGTGCAAAGGACAGAATATCGTCGGGGATCTTGTAATTCCAGAGAATGGTCTGACTTGATGTTCCGAAAGCGGTGGCTGCGCTGGAAAACCAGACGCCATCTGATTTGGCAGGCTGGATACGCAGATGGTCGATATAGAGGCTTTCTAGGTTCAGGGTCGTCTGGGCACCATAATGGTCCTGCTCAGTCAGTGCCGTAACAACTCCTGACATAGAAATCTGACAAGTGATTGCACTCGACTGTGCGGGAGCGTTGTTAGTTCCTGGGCGTGAGTCGGCCTCCCGATCCTTCCCTGTTGTTAGTTCGTCCTCTGAGTTCCGAGCTGAGTGCTCTGGGCCCTCCGACACGCTTCCAGGCTTGTTTGCATTGACTTTCTGAGGCGGTGACGGCAATCGGACCCAGTATGGCGGCAAGTTGGAATAATCTCTTGTGATCCAAGAACTAGACCAGGCAACAGTCAAGGAGAGATTACCATCTGAATCATTCGACGGAGCGATTGTCAGCGCGTCTTGCCGGCCTTCGGGGGACATCATCAAACAACATCCTACAGGTGTCCAAAGTCCAGATGATCTTAGTAACTTCCATCCGTGCGGATTTGGCACAGCGCCAAGATCAAGCAGATAACAAACAAGCTCATCAAATGCTACCTCGACTTGAGGTTGTCGCACCTGATCAGCATACTCAACTCGCTGAGTCTTCATACCGATTGAGTGAGTCTTCCAGTTGAAAGTGGTCCAACTACCGCCAGGGATAGAGCTGGGATGACGCGAAAGCGTCCAGTACTCTAAACGATCCTGGAATCTATCCAGTGGCATGACAGCATAGCGCGGAAGCTCTATCTCAATGACTCTATTGACGATATCACTCCGTGTAAGTGCTGTCAGACGGCTATGCCGCAGCATACGCTTTATCTTGGAAAGCGAGATGAGCGTGGAGAGCGTGTTGTACAGAATTGGGAGAACTGCCGGGGTAGTTAGTCGCTTGGCATGGGGAAACACGTGGGGAATAGCGATATACCTCCCAAGACTGCCAACGGCACACCGATGTAGGTGATGATGTCGGTTGGCGACTTGCCATTGTCTGCCATGCTGAAGTCGCGATAATTGTCTCTGCGACACAAAATATTTCGAAATTGCGAAAGGGGTTTTCTGAGAGTTCAGCTGAAATGAAAAACGCCGGCTAGGCTAATTTGGGTATGATCTGAGGCTAAGACAGCCACATACATACCGATAACGGAATGGTGTCTTTTATCATGCCTTGCAGACTTGCAGCAATGGGTTTCCAGAGATGAAGATGTTCCTTTATAAGTTGAAATGGTCTATAATGAGGCATAACTTTTAATGTTTGCCTACGAGGCGGCGTTACCTAGATGGCCGTATAATGGAGATGTTGGGCACGGCCCCATCACGGTGCAGGTGCGCTTTTGGCTCTTGTTGTTAACCGTTATCGATTATTATTATTTAGAATTACATCCATACTTAAGAGCACCTAATACAAAGAGTGAAAAAAAAACCATATTTTATAATGCCAAACTTCCTTTATTACTGTAGAGAGTCCATACTAAATACGCAGAGAAATGGCTCAAGATATGATAAGACCAGAGCTGCTACAGGGTAGCGCGTGGTGCCCTTGCCGCAAATCATGTGCTTGAAACTTTAATTTGCTTTTATTATCAACTCATTGTTCCCCGCCTTAACGCCCAAAATTTTACAAACATCGCGCCTTTTCTCACAGCTGCCTAGCATGTCAGAACAAATTGTAATAAGGAACACAGTTTGATCAGGCACTTGCTAATGGAATGGCAGGCCGTTGATCTCGATTACGACTCTGCCATCGAAATAGTAGGTCCATCCCGACCCCACCGAGGTCAATGCTCACAAAAAAGCCACTCGACGACTCGTTAAATTTATCACTTCGATCAAGCCTGCTCCATTTCGCGCAAGAAAATGGACGGACTTACCATAGGTTAAGTGAAGGGAGTAAGAATAAGTGTTGTTTCAAATTGACACTGGCTGATGGAAGTAGAGTATGCCTACCCAAATGACGATGTGAGCTCATCATGAAACAAACTGAGTGCTTGGTCTAACTGCATCGGAGATTGAAAACGATAGACTCGGTAAGAGAGCACTTAGAGATATGCTTTCTAGTGCTGATAGCAGGTAGACTTGCAAGACGGCATGTATATCATCACCCTTGACGGGAAGAGGGCCTTGAATCCGGGAGCCGATACAGCCAAACGAGTTTTAGACTTGGGTACCGGAACAGGGATCTGGGCATCGGAATTTGGTGTGTATTTTGATGAAGAGTTTTTGATGGAACTTGCCTAACTAGATCCTAGCTGAGGAACACCCGGCTGCCGAAGTATGCCACTTACAACCCTCTACTGACTAGCCTAATGTCTGAGAACAGGTGATCGGCGTTGATCTAAGCCCCATCCAACCTCCATTGTTGGTTCCAACCTGTCTTCAAACTTCGCAGTATCTATCTGACCTTTGATACAGCGTACCGCCAAACTGTAGTTTCGAAATCGACGATCTTGAGAAAGAGTGGACATGGACGACACCATTTGACTTCATTTTCTCTCGCATGATGACAGGAAGCTTCTCTGACCCAGAAGCGATAGCCAAGAAAGCATTTGAGTAAGCTCACTGAGAGAGGATTTTGATCTACGAACGTTCTAGTAACGCACTGTAGTGGTCTGAGCCCCGGCGGTTGGTATGAGATCCAGGATATCCAACTCCCCGTCTTTTGTGACGATGGGACTCTGGACCCCGAAACCTCACCACTGATGAAGTGGCAAGAGTGTCTCGTCGAAGGATCTCGTAAGCTTGGTCGGCCACTCGGTGAGTCTGACAAGTACAAAGCCATCGTCGAGGAGGCTGGATTTCATAATGTCGTGGAGACTATTTACATATGGCCTACCAACAGCTGGCCTCAAGACCCGAAACTCAAAGAGCTTGGGAAATGGAACCTCATCAACTTTGAATCAGGTCTTGAGGGCGTGAGTTTGGCTTTGTTCACCAGGGTGCTTGGTTGGTCAAAGGAAGAAGTGCTATCTCTTTGTGTGGATGTGAGGAATGAATTGAGGAATCCGAAGGTACACGGGTACTGGAAGATGTAAGCCACCCTAATCAACACGTCGTTCTTATACTAACAGCAGAAGCTATGTGGTCTATGGACAGAAACCGGATAAGGAGGCACCTTGGTAGAAGGAAATTTACCCCTCAGCTCGTATAGTGTCGACTATATGATAGCCAATGCTTTTTCTATTTGACGTGTAGGATAGTGGGGGCATCCGCTATGTATTCAGTTCCAAATGCCAGATTAATTGACTTGTATTGTTATTCTGAGAAACGTGTTACGTGAAAGACGAGCAAGGAGTCTATTCCATGAGACCATCTCCATGTCGCCATTTCTCAGACCACTCGTGAACCAGGAGCATGAGCCGACCACAACGAATTCCGAAGCCATTCCGCCTAAGTTGAAATCCTGTCACGAGCATAAACACACCATACGACAGATTTGACACAACTGGTTCGTTTCCAAGGCACTGTACCCGACCCAATCGGTACCACTCAAGCTTACCCCAGGTTTACCTCGGGGCAACCGGAGCCGGAGTGGATAACAGTCTAACCCAATCCTCGCCCCGACAAAAAGTCAGAACACCCTCTCGCCCCCTCCAACTAATCCCAACACGCACAGAATGAGGGGAGCCCTGCAAAATCCGGGGACGACGTCGGACGGGCGCTCCATGCCGTCTGGGGTCCAAAGTCCGGTCGAATATGCATGCAACTTGACTTATATAAAGACCCATTGGGCTTGGCCCTTTGATCGACAGTCTTTCATTCTTGGCCTCAAAGTCTCCACTGATTGATACTTGGACAATATGGACTACAAAGCTGATGAGAAGGTCGCTGTTGACCATGGTGATGAGGTTCACGATGCTCATGTCGCGGTGCAGCTTGCGCATGATGTTGAGAATCAGAAGTTGTCGCCATGGACGCCTCGTATGTTCAGGTTGTACTTCATCTTGGCTTGCGCATACCTCTGCGGTTGCTTGGTAAGTGTTTCACGAGAGGATATTGAGGGGGTTGCTAACGTGAGAAGAACGGATATGATGGCAGTCTTCTCGGTGGTATTAACGGCATGAAGGCATACCAACGCTACTTCAACATGTATGTGAAATTACCAAGAAAAAAGACTTTAACTAACAATCGCAGGTCTTCCGAGGGTTCTACGACCGGTATCATCTTCGCCATGTATAACATCGGTTCCATCGCCGCCGTATTCTTCACCGCCCCCGTTAACGATTTCTTCGGCCGACGATGGGGCATGTTCACCGGCGCCATCATTGTCATCATCGGAACATGTGTCCAAGCTACATCCACGGGACGAGGCCAATTCCTCGGCGGTCGCTTCATCCTCGGCTTCGGCGTCAGTTTCTGCTGCGTCTCTGCTCCTTGCTACGTTAGCGAGATGGCGCACCCCAACTGGCGAGGCACCATTACTGGTCTGTACAACTGTACCTGGTACATCGGTAGCATCATCGCTAGTTGGGTCGTCTACGGCTGCAGTTACATTGATGGTGACATTGCCTGGAGGATTCCCATTTGGTGCCAGATGATCACTTCTGGTATCGTTGCGCTGGGTGTTCTTTGGCTGCCTGAGTCTCCACGATGGCTCATTGCTCAGGACAGAGTTGAGGATGCTGTCCAAGTTCTTGCTACATACCACGGAGAGGGTGACGAGAACCATCCTATGGTTGTGCTGCAGATCAAGGAGATGTCGAACCAGATTGCTGCTGATGCAACCGATAAGTCTTGGTGGGATTACCGTGGACTTTGGAACACCCATAGTGCGCGACGCCGCCTTATTGGTGTCTTGGGTATGGCTGTCTTTGGACAAGTCAGTGGGAACAGTTTGAGGTATGTCCCAAGTCCTTCGCCAGTCTCTCGTTTTCTCTAACCATGTCTAGCTCTTATTATCTCCCCGTCATGCTGAAGCAAGCCGGCATAACCAACGAAAAGAAGGTCTTGGCTCTGAACGGCATCAACCCGGTGCTCTGCTTCTTCGGTGCCATTCTCGGAGCTCGCCTCACTGATGTCGTTGGTCGCCGCCCTCTTCTGATCTACTCAATTATTTTCTGTTCCTGCTGTTTCGCCGTCATCACCGGCACCAGCAAGCTCTCGCTTGACCAACCCGACAACGCATCCGCCGCCAACGCCACTGTCGCCATGATCTTCATCTTCGGTATCGTCTTCTCTTTCGGTTGGACTCCTCTTCAGTCAGCGTACATCGCTGAGTGCTTGTCCACCGACATTCGAGCCAAGGGTACTGCCGTCGGTAATCTTGCTAGTTCAATTGCGTCGACCGTTATCCAGTACAGCAGTGGTCCGGCTTTCCAGGACATCGGATACTATTTCTACCTTGTGTTTGTCTTTTGGGATTTGTTTGAAGCTGTCTTCATCTACTTCTTCTTCCCTGAGACTAAAGATCGTACTCTTGAGGAATTGTCCGAGGTGTTTGAGGCACCCAACCCTGTGAAGAAGAGTCTTCAGAAGAGGGATGCGCAGACTGTTATGAACACTCTGAACGTGACGGGAGATGCGAAGCTTGCGGGAGAGGTTTGATCTGGTCAATGTCAATTGCATTGTCATGATTTAGGTAGCCATAGTGAGAATACCCCCATCGCAATCAACATGATGCATAATGCACTATTACTCTACAAACGTTTGTCGTTCCAACGTGATGCTTTAACCATGATCAGCCCCAAAGCAGTGACCAACTAGAAACATATCACGACTCTATTGTTTCGGACCGTCAATTGGTTCGCGATAATTTCGTATCGCGTGTTAATTGAGTTCCCATTAAACTTGTCAGCGCCGATCGCCAAAGCCTCGGCCTCACTTCCCGATCTGCATACCACGTCGCAGCGAGCAATGGCACCTCATGACCTTGATTTGGACCCCAGTATTCTCAAGGTCTCATGCCCATCAAGCTTTTGCGCCAACCTCGCTCTCAGACCAAGGAAGTGTCCAATCGGACAAGGTCACAAAAGCTGGGGTAACTAACGCACGCATTCCCCGAATGAATTCCCGCACCAATCACAAGCTTCAATTGACCTCGGACCGAGCATCCCCGTGATCCATCAGATGATTCACAAACTCCTCCTTCATTATCTCCTCTTTTCCCCACGTTCACGTCGGCCCGTACCGGAGCGAATTGCTGTTCAGTTTCCCAGCGCAATGGATCAAGCAAATGATGAATGGCCTGTGAGGAAGAGGTTGAGGACGTCGCATGCAGTGAGTCGAGAAACATGGATTAAGGTTGCTTGTGCTGACCGACATTAGTGCGATGCTTGTCGTACCCGCAAGACAAGGTTGGGTGATCTACCAGAAACTTGACAGCTTGGCTGATAGCGATAGATGCGATGGGAACAATCCTTGCGCGACATGTGCGTCGATCGGCCATGATTGCACCTACGGATCTGAAGCCAACTCGTAAGCCTCACTCTTCAATCTACTGCTCCGCTCCAGCAATGTAACGCTACTGTAGGAGGAGCAAGAACGATCTCATCCTAGAAAGTGTTCTGCGGGTTGAGAAGACCCTACACGAGTTAAGATCTGCAATCGTAAGCAACAAGCATATCTTCTAGATGTCTAGCTTTGACCATTGCAGCCGAACGGTGTCCAACTTGTCAACTCACCTCAAACAAATCGCACCAACTCATTCTCGGGTTCCTCGCCAGATCTGAACCTTCGTCGGCAGAGTCATGCGATCCAAACACCGACCAGCCAAGACCAACGTGAGAATGTCAACAACCTCGAGAATGCCGTCTTGGACTCTATGCATACCTCGACAACTGAGTCGATACTCCAATGGCCTCACTTTGACGTCTTTCCGCTGCTCCGACATGATGGAGACTCGATCTTCTATCTTGAGCAAGCAAGACCACCGCTAGCAGTTGCATTGAATCCCATGTACCCATACGTCGATGCGGAAGACATAACCTCGATGCTAGAGGCATTCGAACGAAACATCAACTTCTGGTACCCTTCTATGTCGCAAGAGCAACTTGGTAACATACGTGCGACACTTCAAACCGGAATGCCTTCAGAGGATACAGTTCATTCTTGTCTTTGTTTACTCACCTTGGCTTTAGGCTGTGCAAGTCAAGCTGCCGAAGACCTTCGTTTTACTGCTGAGCCCGATGCAGCAGAGAAAGATAGAAGACTTCGGAAGCGGAAGCTGGGTGACATCTACTTCCAACTAGCTCTAAAGAAGCTCCATGTCGCACATCTGCAAGTTGACTCGCAAAGCACCCAATGCCTCTTCTTCACAGCGTAAGATGATCCTACTGCTCCGCAAAATATCCTTTCTGACTTGTCAGCCTTTATTTCGCCTCTCTGGTCCGGCCACTTCAAGCTTGGGAATACCTCAGTGCTACAGCGACGAGATGCATGTTGCTTCTATCCTACCCACCGAACACGCATGACGACGAGGCTGAAGAACGCATTAGAAGGATATTCTGGTCTTGCTACATTCTGGAAAGGCAAGTCAACATTTCATACATAACAAGGCTAAGATGAGGTACTGATACCTGCCCAGTGACTACATGGCTGAGCTCTCAGCATGTCCCCCTTCAGGAATCGCTCGTGTCGAGTCTTCTATCCCCCTACCAAGCACATATCACACGCACCCATCCGAAATAGTAGAAGAGGAATCGTCTCTCTACTTCTTGGCCTGTATCAGTATGCGACGCCTTCTCAACAGAGTCCATCAACTACTCTACGCAAAAGATACCGGCGCCGCTTTCGATCACACTCGCTTTCCACGCATAGTAGCTGAACTCCAGCGGCAACTGGATGATTGGCGAGAAGTTCTACCAGCGTCATTCTCCTTCAGCATCGATACAGAAGAGGCAGCAACAGCGGCTGGCGGCTTTCTTCGACAACGATATCTCACTTGCAAGGGGGTGATCTACCGACCCTATCTGATGTGGATGCTAAGCACTAGCTATGCTGAGACGAGGGTGCCTTCAATACCAGATGCTATGCAGAACTGCAAGTTATGCCTCGATGCTTGTTTGCTACATGCCTTAGATCTTCGAGGGTTCCCGCAAACAGTTCTGATTGATACCTGGATATGTTCCCTGTCGTAAGTTAATCATCGCTCCGGAACCAGAGCATACTGACAAGGAATAGTATGTCTGGGGCAATGCTCATAATCCTTGCGGCTTCACACGTGCCTGCTCTGAAAGAGTTCATTGGTTCACGAGCTACGCTTGTGGGAAGTCATCTCGAGAAGCTGTTTCGAAACTGGCGTGAGGTATCATTTGGTGGGGATTCACCGAGTGTCGATCGAAGCATGTGGCTCATACAACAAGCAGATAGTTACATAAGGGATTGCTATTGAGAAGGATTTGGATACATCAGAAAGGCTATTGTAGGATTGTACACAAGAATTCGTAAAGACTGCACAAGTGCTTAGCATAAAGCTCTACTGTGGAGCTCTCAAATTAATCTTGATTCTGCTGTATAAAAGAAATGAACGAGAATATTCATCCATCTACCGACGGCACACTTGCTGTATCGATCAGATTGCCCGCTCTTTTAACCAAATATATCTTGAAAAAGGTGGTTGGGTAGTCGCTAGCATCAGGGGAGCAAGCAAACCTGCGAACAGGGTGCCAAACCCCAAGTCCTTTCGTTCCTTGACAGAAACCTCAAGTCGGCTTGCCTCACTCAGACTAGGTAGCTTAAGGCTTCCACCCATGCTCTTGATGGGGTTAGTTGAGATCGCCCTTGCCTCCTGAGTCACAATGTTTGAAGCTGATTTCCGGTCCACACTCAGCACTGTGGTCAAACTTGTCCGCTGGTCCGATGAGAAGGTATCCGTACCAGGTTCCACCGTGAGTTAGGTTCAAGCATTCGGTGCCGCAAATCTTATGCCCATGCCTCTTGATATGACGCTCGATTGCTCCTGCGATGGTTTCCTGCTCAGCAGTCGTGTCACAGTGTCGGCCGTTAGACTGGGATGTCTCCTGTTAGATTCTTATACTATCGGAAATAAGAGGGTGTTGAGGTTTACTAACAAGATAGCGGTAGAAAAGGTTGCCGCCCGGGCCAGCGCATCCAGTAAAGGTGGTACAGGTCTGGACATTTGAGGCATGCTTAATTGCAGAGCCAAAGCACTAAGTTAGCTTACAATCTACACCAGGTTATCGTTTATCTACTTATCTGGAGGATTCCATCCTAAAAGAGTGATATTAGAGACCAGTAGCAGCTTCCTAAGCGTTTCTTTATTCTTACCTTGAGAGCGTTCCCGATAACAACGCAGTGAGAAGTAATAGCAAGAATTCTCTCGCAAACCTTCGGAGATGTTAGATGTATGAAAGGATTCAAAGACACGTCAATTGACTCTAACGTTTCTGCGCCTTTCAAGGGCAGAGTCCTCCGACTCAAAGTACTCGAGATGATATAGCGCGACCAAATCCGGCATCTTAACGGCCTCGGTCACCTCTGTGCTGGGCATAGAGTAAACAGACAAAGGCAAGGACATTAATACGAAGATGCTCATAAGGGCGGGTTTCATCTTGGCTAAGGGAGGCAAAGAGATTCGCTGCTAGGAGTGTTGCGGGAATAATATAACCAGCTGATGCTTGGACGATTCGATCGAGAAAATGAGGCTCGAGCTGAGGTTCTGGAGACATTACTGTGACATGAATGCTAGATCTTGGAGAAGGTCTAGTATTTTATAGTATTCTGATGCGGATTTCGAAATATTTGGTGATATAACGAAAGCGACTGCCGAGCTTTAGAAAGTCCGGAGATGAAGGTATCCTCAGCGTGAAAGTGAGTATGCCGCTTTAGCCGACCCATGTGAGATGCTGTTGGCTCTACAAGTACGCAAAAACTTACGAGAATAAATCAATCACAGAACCAACAGTCTTTGACTGAACCCAACAGCGGCTCTATTTATGTGAAAGGTCCATGTGCTTCGGATGACTGGCACAGCCTGCGACGATACAGGCCCACGACTGTGCATAGTACCTTTTGGAGTATCCGACCATTCCGCAAAGGTTCCCAGGACAAATAATCATCTCGCCTAGTTTACTAATGATTTTAACCAGTCCTTTAGATTTTCAATATCTTGCCGTGTAGTTATAGTAATACAGTCTACTTCTACTACTGTGAAGAGCTCTCTCCGGAGTTGTCAAAACTTTGCAGAAAATGGATATCTTGTACTCTCTAATTAGCAAAAGTCATCCGGCGAAGGATTTTTATCCCTATGCTTCG
This sequence comes from Fusarium acutatum, assembly GCA_012932015.1. Lineage (NCBI taxonomy): Eukaryota > Fungi > Ascomycota > Sordariomycetes > Hypocreales > Nectriaceae > Fusarium > Fusarium acutatum. The sequence goes on from JAADJF010000393.1 coordinate 14,718, forward strand.
CATTGTATATCTTAATATCACTAATGTTAATGTTGGCTGCAGACACAAACCTTCGTCTTCTACGCCTTTCAGTTAGTCATTCAATGTCGTGTGATCCTCCCGCTGTGACGAATTGCCGCATAGATGATGGTCTCGAGGATCAGACCCTTCGGCAAATCCAAAAGGGTTTACGTTCTGTATCGCCTCCTATTGCTACATTGGTGAACCCACAGGGACGATCTCCTGGAATCCTTGAGGGCCTTGTAATCCCATGAAACTGATGCTTTTGAAAGAAGCATATGACCAATACTTTGCAGTATGGGTCAGAGTTACCTCGGCTTGGTTGCATTTGCAAGCCAAGGGCCCATATGTTGAAGAACAATCCAGTCGTCTGTGAAATAAGTTCCAAACTCCAATAAAATAGTCAAGGTTCTCTGGTACCGATGTAGATCATGTTCAAGTGAGTAAAATGCTTCCAAGAAACCATTAAACTCACAGTAGTTTCATTTGCTAGCCATGTAGGCTACGAGAGCAGAGAGGTTATAAGCGGATGAGAAGAAGCTTGTTCTCTCGGCGTCTGGCTAGTGATGCCTAAATACAAACCTAAAGTAACTAAGCTCATTTTCTTAAGATATGCTCCCGGGAATTTGTAGGTCACAATACCATTGGTGCCAAAATCACACAATTCTTCTAAAGTACAATGACTTCCTTTGCAATCGGCGTAAGGAGTGCGTTGTGATAAGTTACATGTACTAGGTAAGCACAACAGCCATCATGCCGGTATGCGTGTTATTTACTGCGATTAATATTCTCTCGGACTTGATTGACTCTGGCACTGACTCCCTAATGATCCATTCCTTGAAATCAACTCCTTTGACTGCTGATCACCCACTGAAATATGTTATAGTCTACCCGTTGCTAACCCTGCTGTCAAGTACACTCAATCGTCTATAGCTCACGGTCGGCTTTCTTTTCTTTCTCCTTCTCAGCTTTCTCCAAACTCTCCAAATCCCACATCATAGACACCGGAGTAACAATAAGCTTTGGTCCGCATTCTATCTCGTAGTCAAAGCCCTTGGTTGGTCCAATGAGTAGGTGGCCATTCCAAACCCAAGTGTCAGTCAGATCCAGGCATTCAGTAGTTTGAAGAGCTGCCACTTCTTTCTTGATTTGGCGTTCGATTGCCCGTTCCACCTCGATTTGTTCGATGACTGTATCGCAGTGGCCGTCATCAGTCTGCCCTCTTTTAGCCTTCTGATATGAAGTTAGATGAAGATGGACGAACCTCATATTGATAGTAGATCTCTTTGTTTGGGCCGGCGTAGCCACTGAAGTGCCCGCACTCTGCCAGACCGACAGCATGCTTGATTTCGAAACCTAAAGACTCAGTTCATGTCCGCACTCAAGCCATGGTTCACCTGCTCAGACTTACTCCAGCGAAGCCATATTACCTTTGATAGACATGTCAGAACTTCCTATTTTATATTTAAGATATCACCTTACCTTTAATCCCTCTTTAAACTCATGTGATGGCGCAATAGCATCCCATGCACGTTCATATATCTAAAAATTAGCCATGACTCTGCAGATTAATAGGAATTTGATATTACTAACAGATCTCCGTTTCTCAAGCACTTTATTCTTTGGCTCTCCGTGCTGAAGCTGTTCCAGTGCATGAAGCAACTCGAGATACATCTCCTGGTTCACCGCACTTGGTCGAGGACCATTAGCCGAACCTGTCGCCTCTAAGATAGGCTCCAAGCAAATAGAGGTTGGCAAAGACGTTGAGAACAGTAAGATCATAAGCTTTGGACGCATCTTTGTTGATGTATGTAATCAGATTCGTGACTATGAGAAGGAGAGGCACGATATACCCGGCAGCTGCCCGGTTGAATTTATCGATAGTGCCGGAGTCGAAGGAAATTTTTGGTGACATCACAATATGTCGGGTGGTATTCCAAGGGTTTTGTGGCTGGATTAGCGGTGTTTGTTGGTGAAGGTCGAAGAAATGGGCGAAATGTACTGGTGATATGACATGTGCAAACGGGGCTATGCCAGGCGATATGTGCCGGATATCCGGCAGTGGAGACGTTGTTGGTTGAAAACGCGTTGTCACTTACGAGGTTTATGAATATTCGGAACCAACATGCTCAAAGAGAAACAGTCCATTGGTTGATAGTGCACTATCTCCCCATCTCGGAAGTTCGGCAATTCTAATGTGAAACGCGGCCACATAATCACGTATCGATCTTATCTTATCGCAATAAATATTGGAAAGGTTACGTTACGAGTCAAACCCTATATATTTGAAATACAAACTCATTTATAAAGCTAAATATCGGTCAGAATTAGGCAATCATTTTTGCATTCTGTAGCTCGGCCAATCACGGTGTAGCTGCTTAGTTGTTGCTCATCTCCGGTATCTGGTTCTTACGAAATCACGCCCGGTGTTCAACAACTATAGGGAGTTTCCTTATATTCTATTGCACCTGATATAGATATAATGTAAGGGAAATCTCGTTGGATTCAACTATACCTTTTATAACGCGAAGCTGCTGATGATAAAAACAGGTGTCGTGCTCTGGGACTATTCAACGATACATTTCGACAGAGGACTGGCTTGACATCTGACACCAACGCCAAGGAGACTTCAGCCCTAATAGTGGGCCGTATTTCTAGATGGTGACTCAGGGGCTAGCAGCTTGCCTGGCTTCCTAATAATAGATTTTGATATGCAAACAAGCTCTCTAGTTTGTCAGTCTATAGGCCCCTTGACCATGCTGAGAGAAGTAGAGAGGGTCAGTGGCACAACCAATGGAATAACATGGTTTTAGGAAGTACTGCACTTTATCATTCATTAGTATGTTTCGTCATGCATAATTTGCTAGCATGTTCAAAGGTTTAATGTGTCTGGTAAGCATTTGTGACAGCCTTCCGCTAATACACTCCCAGACTTCAAACAGATTTTATTGCTCTTATCTGCTACTCAAATACACCTCTACTCTACACTTCCCAACTGCTACACATTGAAAAAGCCTTTCTGTGACTGCTCACATGGGGTAGAGTGCGAGTGGCACATAACAATTTCCTCAGACCTGTTCCGCTGTTGGGTAGTGAGCCAAGCCCCTTGAAGTCTTGCCCCGCTCCGGCTCCGACATCCCCGGACTGCTATCCTCTAATCCCAATGCGCTCTGGTGCATTCAGGCTGATCCACCAAACAAGACAAGATCAACACCAATCGAGCCACGTACCCGCACCTATCATGGATTCTAGTGGAGTCCTCTCTTCCCCGAGAGTCAATCCGAAGCACGTGTTGAGTAAGGACCAAGTTGTATCACGATGCGGGGGCTGTGCTATCGCGGAGGAATAATTACAAGATAAAAGTCCAATAATTCCTGAGACTTGGTCTTTCAATTCATTTCAATCATTCTTCTTTCATCGTCGAAATGGGAGACAGCATTCAGCACGAGCCAAAGGGCATTCCTCTCCAAGAAGACCCTTCCCGCCCGGACTACATCAACGAGGCTGTCTTTAGGAGAAACACTCTCCCCACCCGTTCATATCATATTCCTGATACTTCAATCTCACTGAACGGAACATGGGACTTTTCTCTCGCTGGCACAGTTCTGGAAGCACCTGAACCGGGCGCCAAAGATGTCGCTTGTGGCCAGATCCAAGTCCCTGGCCATTGGCAGCTTCAAGGCCACGGAAAGCCCTGGTACACCAATGTTCAGTATCCAATTCCTGTCTGCCCGCCATATGTTCCTACCGAGAACCCTACGGGAACTTATCGTCGAGAATTCCATGTCCCGACGGGTTGGGCTGCCGATTCTCAGCTGAGATTGCGCTTCGATGGTGTTGATAGCGCGTATCATATTTGGGTCAATGGCACCCTGGTCGGATACGCTCAAGGCTCAAGAAATCCTTCTGAGTTTGACATTTCGTCGTTTGTCAACCGCGAGGGCCAGAATGAGCTCTTTGTGAGGGTTTATCAGTGGTCTGATGCGACGTACATTGAAGATCAGGATCAATGGTGGCTGTCAGGTTAGTAATCTCCAAACCGCGGACTAAACCGATAACTAATCATTTCAGGCATCTTCCGAGATGTGTATCTCATTTCCTTCCCAGCTGCCAGAATCGATGATTTCTTTCTCACGCCACATCTTGATGCTGACTACAAGAACGCCCGGCTAAACGCATCCGTCGATGTCTCTGCTCCAAAAGGCGTCGTTGTCGAGCTCACAGTCTCTGAGCTTGCAAAGAACGGAGGAGCTGTCATTGGATCTACTGAGACCTCTTTCGATGGACAGTCAAAAGCTACTCTCAGTCTTGATGTCGAGGATCCAAAGAAATGGACAGCAGAGACACCATATCTATATTCAGCAGAGATAACACTCAAGTCTGAAGACAAGCAGACTATCCTTCACAGAGTCCAGCAACGCGTTGGTTTCAGAACGGTCGAGCTGAATGATGGCCTGATGAAGGTCAATGGCAAACGCATTCGTCTCCGAGGTGTCAACCGTCACGAGCATCACCCTCTTCTCGGCCGCTCCGTTCCTCTAGAATTCGCCAAGCGTGATCTTCTCATTATGAAGAAGCACAACATCAACGCTCTTCGTTGCGCTCACCAGCCTCATGACCCTCGCGTTCTTGATCTCTGCGACGAGTATGGTCTCTGGGTCATGGCGGAGGCTGATCTCGAGTGCCACGGCTTCTACGATGCTGTTGCTCGACCTCTTGACATTCCCGAGTCAATGGACTACGGCGAGCGAAAGAAGCTTGCTTTCGGAAAGGCTGCTGAGTTCACCTCCAACAACCCTAAGTGGAAGGACGCCTACCTTGACCGTATCCGGGCTGTTCTTAACCGTGACAAGAATCACGCGAGTGTGATTATGTGGAGTTTTGGTAACGAAGCCTTCTATGGTGATAACCACAGAGAGATGTTCAAGTATGCTACTCAAGCTGATCCCTCGAGACTCATCCACTATGAGGGAGATATGGAGGCCGAAACAACACACATGTATAGTTATATGTATCCCACGGTTGACCGCTTGATCAAGTATGCCGAGGAAGAGGGTGTGAAGGACGGCAAGTATGAGAAGCCCATCGTTCTCTGTGAGTATGGACATGCCATGGGTAACGGACCCGGCTGGTTGGAAGACTACGAGCAAGCCTTCCGCGACTATCCACGTCTCCAAGGTGGCTTCATCTGGGAGTGGGCAAACCACGGTCTGTGGAAGGATGACCACGAGGGAGCAGGATATCACGCTTACGGCGGTGACTTTGGAGATACACCTAATGACGGGACTTTTGTCATGGATGGTCTTCTGAACAGTCAGCATGAGCCTACCCCTGGTCTGACAGAGTTCAAGAAGGTTATTCAACCTGTTGGTTTCTCTTTCAAGGACGGAGAGCTGAAGATAGAGAACTGGCATGACTTTACTGGTCTGGACCACCTGACGGCATCTTACAAGGTGGAGCAATTTGGTCAAGAGTGAGTTAATTCCCAGACAGTGAGCTACAGGACGCTAATCATGAAATAGGTCTACATTGATTCACTCCGGGTCATTTGACATCCCTGAGATTCCAGCTGGCGAGACACGTTCTGTATCTCTTCCAGTCGACGCCAAGCGATACAACAAAGACAGCGAGGTCTACCTGACAGTGACACTATCCCTCAAGCACTCCACAACTTGGGCGCCCGCTGGTCACGAGATCGCTTGGTATCAGCAGCAGCTCCAGGCTCCTCAGACCAATGCCAAAACTACTCTCGCCGCAAGCAACACCCTCACTTCTAAACTGTCTGTGACCGAGAAGGGCGCTACTGTGTCAGTCCTTGGCAAGAACTTCGAGTTCGTATTTGATCGCGCTTACGGCGCTTTGAAGAGCTGGGTTTCTAACAACGTGACTCTCCTTACCTTCGACCCCAAGACCCAAGCCGCAATCATCCCGTCGTTCTGGCGCCCCAAGACCGACAATGACGTCCCCGGGGCCGTTCCCTACTGGGAGCGATTTGGTGTTGAGCAACTACAATCCCAGCTTCGATCTTTCTCAGTTGACGCCTCTAAGTCAGACAAGGTGGTTGTGAAGTCACATACTTTCATCACTCCTCCAGTTCTGTTCTGGGGATGGGACTGCGAGATCGAGTACACAGTTTACCGCACTGGAGCCCTCAGTGTCAACGTCACACGCCTGTCACCGACAGGGTCTTTCCCGGAGCACGTTCCAAGAATTGGTCTTAACCTCTATGGTAGCAAGTCCCTCGAGCATGTCAAGTGGCTCGGCCGCGGACCTGGAGAAAGCTATCCCGACAAGAAGGATTCTCAACGCGTCGGAATCTGGAACGTCGACTCTGTTTCTGAGCTCCAGACTCCTTACGACGTTCCTCAAGAAAACGGTAACAGAGAGGATACACGATGGGTTTCCCTTCGGGACTCCAAGTCACCAAGCATCGGACTTCGTGCAACACGGTTGGATGGAAAGAATTTCAGCTTCTTGGCATCGCATCACAGGGATACCACTATCCACGAGGCCAGACATCCTCCTGATCTGAGAGAGGATGAAGCGGTGTTTATTAGGCTGGATAGTAAGGTTGCTGGTGTTGGATCGGGTGCTTGTGGACCTGCTGTTCGTGAAGACCTCATGGTTAAGACTGAGGAGACGAGTTTTGGATTCCTGTTGGAGCCGCTATAAACAAGATTGGTAGATATTATGAGTAAATGATAAGATACAGAAGTTCGAGCTATAGATGTTGCTATGGCATTGCCCTTGTGATGTATGTCGAATTGTGCCGATCACCTGGACTCCACCAGTTTGCCTGCTTCAAATCTCCCCCATCCATTCAAACTCGATCAACCCTTCACACGAATGAGAAGATGACCTTGATAGAATTCTTCAACAATTATTTTCACCATGAGCCAGCATTTCCGTGGCATAGGTTTGCTTAACGTGGTCATCGTGAGTCAGGTATCAGGTCTTGAGCCTCATTCGCGGGCCAAAAATCCACCCGAATCATCATCGCTAACTTGGCCGAGTGGTTAAGGCGCTGTGTTTAGGTTCTTACCAGAAACCAAACCCGCAGTGGGAAACCGCGGAGGTTCGAACCCTCCAGTTAGCATAACAAGCGATTCATTTTTTGCTTTTTACGACGACAATTTTATACTTTCTATAGACTATTTTTTATGGTGACTGATTGCAGTTACATGTACCACGATGCGACTCTCCAAAGACCCCACGTCGCGCCGAAAAGAGCTACCCAAGACAAAACCCCCTTCGCAATAAATACATATTTCACGATCTGGAAAGTCTTCTTCTCATTTAATCGAGGAAAAGGCTCACTCGGAACGTCTTTGCCCAAGAATTTGCAGAGAGGCTCCCATCCATCCTCTGCCTTGAACTGGAGAACCTCACGATTCCTCCTCTTCGCCTCAGCCAACACTTCTTCGTTATACTTGTTATACATTTCCGCCGAGAAGATTTCAGCTGAGCCATACTTCTCCTTGCCCAACTTGATGCTCTCCATATTAAGTGTATACCACATTCGATCAGAAGACCAGAGCAGCCCAACCCAGTAGAACCAAGGACTGAAGAAGAACCAGAAGCTATCCTCCGCGCTCTTGGCCCAGACTTCAGGATCGGGTCTTTGGTTAAGCACAATTTTGGCGTCTGGATATGCGTCCATCATGTCTGGTGTGAAGTACACGACAGGAAGATCGCAGATGGAGCGGTGGCCATGAATGAGTTGCTTGACCATCTTTTGTCGAACTTCAGGATTCTTCTCGCGCAGCGCGGCGATGAAAAGGCGTAAACGCGAAGGATGGGGGAGGATCTCTGCCATGTGCATGCATGGTCCGCAGCCTAGCTTCTCAAAGGCCGCTTGCATTGATGATGTGGCAGCGCGAGGGAGCCCAGCCCCAATGACAAGGAGAGGGACCTCCTCAGAGTTTGGGTCACCCAGGCCTCGAGAATCCGTAAGGAAGCGCATCGCCACAACTAGCTATAGATAAAAGTCAGATTGATTAAATTGCAGTAAGTCAGAGAGTCCTTGATCCTGTGAGAATGGGGAGCAGTCGGCTTTTAAAGCTCACATAATATTGAAGCATAGAAATAGTGCTGACGCCAAGCGGCGCAGCGAATCTCTTGTCAGATTCTTGCTGACTTTGCATTGGCATACTGATTCTTGAATGGGTTTACATGCTTATGCGGAATTTAGCCTTAAATCTTTTCTGTAGAGCATCGGGGGTTTCCTTTTCAAGTAATCGTGAGACTCAAGTTGTCAAAGTGCATGGTAACAAATTGCAAGGCCATGCTGTGCACTGGAACACAGCTTTCCAGTCCAAATAGCTCGGCTTACATACCCTGGATTGATCGTGAGAGTCTCACAGGACATGGACATGGCCTTCAAGGTAATGGCAACCAATCACAGGAACGACAAAAGATCCTCAGCTGCGGATGCCGCAGTTCAAATATTCTGGCGCTTGCAGTAAGCTTCATCTCTAGAGGGTCGCCACATGTGCGGTATCTAACTTTGGACTATCATCACTCCTCTCACCTGACGACTGTTTATGATACTCAACCTCGGCATCCAAGCTCCAGCTTGATAGTTTAGTGTTAAAAAGTACCGACCTTTTTGAAGCCACAATCGATAGTCCAACGGCTAAGAGTAACAATTACATCATGCAAATATTGCTAGCAACATGCTAAACTAAAGAGATCGGCTCTTGACTGTCGATTGAAGATCGGCTGTTTATTTTCACGGTCTCTTGTCATGGTTGTCATAAAAGTTTCCCCAGAGTCTCACATTTGCATGACGCCGATATGCACGAAGTCAGGGGAAATGGCCGTTGTGGCTTGAACTAATTAAACATCGTGGAGCCAAAATCCCATCCGTCGATCTTCCCGTCAAGTTTTAGTCTTGTTTTCTCTCATCACTCGCCTACAGACTAACTCAATAGGTTGAAAGGCTATGCGCTCAGACACCGTGCAGAATTTAACCTGACCTGAAACAAAACAAGCCCAGGTGGGCCTCAGTCTGCTGTGTAACCTGTAAGCCAATACGAGGAGACCCTTTTCTTTTCTTAGAATACTTTGAACTTTGCTGGCCAATTGGAAGACTGGTCTTTTCGTAAACCCGACATTGAAGGTGGTCGCCTCGATCCGCCTAGCTGAACTGAACCATGTGAGCTGAAAGTACGGTACGGTAGGTGTGCCGTCTGCAGTGCGATGGATCTACCGGCTGTGCGTCTGATGTCAGTCCTGCTAAAACAAACTTGTACCAGAAAAGTAATTAATAAATAATATGATATCCTCCAGCCAAGTTGCTTCTGTTTCCAGTTCATGCCATTCGTTCACTTCTCATTCTTCTCTATATCTTGCAATTATCATTCTTTTCTATCCCTTTCGCTACAATGAAGTCCTTTTGGACACTTGCTTTTTACCTCGGGAGTGCTAGCGCTGTCGCCATCTCCCAACCGGCAGCAAAGTCTGAGACTCCCGAAGGATCCTTGCAATTCTTGAGTCTTAGAGCCTCCGCTCCCATCGGCACTGCTATCAACCGCGACAAATGGAAAGTCACCTGCGATAGCCAGCACGAGGGAGATGAGTGCTCCAAGGCCATTGATGGTGACCGCAACACCTTCTGGCACACTAACTGGGCCGCTGGAGGCACCAATGACCCAAAGCCTCCTCATACCATCACTATCGACATGGGCTCTTCTCAAAATGTGAACGGCTTGTCTGTTCTTCCTCGCCAGGACGGTAGTGACCATGGCTGGATCGGCCGTCATAACGTCTTTCTAAGCACAGATGGGAAGAACTGGGGCGACGCTGTCGCGACTGGAACATGGTTCGCTGACAACACTGAGAAATACTCTAATTTTGAGACTCGCCCTGCTCGTTATGTCCGTCTTGTCGCTGTCACTGAAGCAAACGACCAGCCTTGGACCAGCATCGCCGAGATCAACGTCTTCAAGGCAGCTTCCTATACCAGCCCTCAACCTGGCCTTGGACGCTGGGGCCCGACACTGGACTTCCCTATCGTTCCCGTTGCTGCCGCAGTTGAGCCAACATCCGGAAAGGTTCTTGTTTGGTCTTCCTACCGAAATGATGCGTTCGGAGGCTCCCCTGGCGGCGTAACCTTGACCTCGACTTGGGATCCTTCTACGGGTGTGATTTCCCAACGCACTGTGACTGTCACCAAGCACGATATGTTTTGCCCTGGTATCTCCATGGATGGAAATGGTCAGGTTGTTGTCACTGGTGGAAATAACGCTGAGAAAACAAGTCTTTATGACTCGTCTAGTGATAGCTGGATCCCAGGCCCTGATATGAAAGTTGCCCGTGGCTACCAGTCATCAGCAACTCTATCCAATGGTCGCGTGTTTACTATCGGCGGGTCATGGAGCGGCGGTATATTCGAGAAGAATGGCGAAGTCTACGACCCATCTTCAAAGACATGGACCTCGCTTCCGGGAGCTCTGGTCAAGCCAATGTTGACCGCCGATCAACAGGGCCTCTATCGTTCAGATAACCACGGATGGCTCTTCGGGTGGAAGAAGGGATCCGTATTCCAAGCTGGACCTAGCACTGCTATGAACTGGTATTATACCAACGGAAACGGTGAAACAAAGTCGGCCGGCAAGCGTCAGTCTAACCGCGGCACTGATCCAGATGCGATGTGCGGAAACGCAGTTATGTATGATGCAGTCAAGGGAAAGATCCTGACTTTTGGCGGTTCCCCAAGCTATCAAGACTCTGATGCCACGACCAACGCTCATATCATAACAATTGGTGAACCAGGAAGCACACCCAAGACAGTATTTGCTAGCAACGGCTTGTATTATCCCCGAACCTTTCATACTTCCGTTATTCTCCCCGACGGAAACGTTTTCATCACAGGCGGCCAACAGCGTGGCATTCCCTTCGCTGACTCAACTCCGCAGCTTACACCAGAGCTCTATGTCCCCAATGATGACACTTTCTACAAACAGCAACCGAACTCCATTGTCCGAGTCTACCACAGCATTTCCTTATTACTTCCCGACGGCAGGGTTTTCAACGGTGGTGGCGGTCTCTGTGGTGATTGCGATACCAATCATTTCGACGCACAGATCTATACGCCAAACAATCTTTACGACTCTAACGGAAAGCTGGCGACACGTCCCAAGATCACCAAAGTCTCTGCTAAAAGTGTCAAGGTCGGTGGCAAGATCACAATCTCGACAGATACCAGCATCAAGCAGGCTTCGTTGATCCGGTATGGTACTTCAACGCATACAGTTAATACTGACCAGCGTCGTATTCCTTTGAGCCTCAGAAGTACTGGAAGTGGAAACAGTTATTCGTTCCAGATCCCAAGCGACTCTGGTATTGCTTTGCCTGGGTACTGGATGTTATTTGTGATGAACTCGGCGGGTGTACCAAGTGTTGCGAGTACTCTTCTCGTTACTCAGTAGAGTGTCGGTCAATCTCATTTCTCGGTGTATTTCTGCTATCTTTTGAATCTTGTGGCATAGGGTATTGCATTTAAGCTTTTAACTTCGTTTTTTTTTGGGTCTTTATCTGATGGACCTCATGGGCTTTGTATCTCAGGCGATCATCTCTTACATCTGCATTCAGGGGCACTTGTTCCGCTCAGCTGTTATTATCAGAAACAACGGCTTCAATAATTTTTCTTCACCTTATCATTATTCATGTTCAGCAAAACATGAGCTGATATTTTATGGACAGCAACCTAAAGCTCTTCAACGAAAGATTCCACAACGTGATGATATTCTGAGAAAGCAAATCATGAACCTTGCCAGAACACAAATATACAATTATCCACTGGTCGAGACAGTTTTCTTTAAATATTATGCAGTTTTCAAGCATATCTAAATATTAGTTATAAAACGGAATATTTGAGTTTAAACATGCTCTCAAAAGATTAGTATTGAAATACCCTAGACTCAAATGAGAGTCCAAGGTGATATTGTGCACAGAGATTGCTAATAATGTCACATGTTCTCAGCGCAATTTTTATTGATTCCACAGCTGAAGTCAGTATCACTATGTCGTAGTACCAATTGATGTTGATCGACTTGGATCCATTCGCAGCGCTCGATGACGACAATGACATCATCACCACGATATCCATAGCTCAACCCGACAGGAGCTGCGTTTTCATCCTGGCAAAGCCTGGGGCGACATGATATGCATCAAACACGCTCAAAGACTACACACAGCAACATTTCATGCCTTAAGACGAAATTGCCGACATTTCTCTACGCAACAGCAACTACAGCGAAGGTCATTGAAGCCGGTCAAGATGAGTTGGATGGACAGCTGGAGTCGACCCGGTAAATCGCAAGCAACACCAGCGCCCTTCTACTTGTTGCCTGGTGGTGAAGCAACGCCCTATTGCCACTCATGTGGCAGAGTGATTAGCACAAGACGAACTACCGCGACAGCGAATACCAATACACCAGCCAAGTACTGCTCGAGCCGATGTCGCACACAGAAGCCCGGGAAACTCGACCGCGAGCTGGAAAAAGCCTTTGTGAAATTATTGACGGCCGAAGAGAGCACAGCAGATGAGCTCAAGAAGCAGGCAAAAGGTGGCAAGCATAAGAAAGGGAGAAACAGTAAAGGTGATAATCGGATCTTGGTGCCCTGCAGCGCAGCAGAGGAACTCGTCTTTGGACCGAACCGAACGTCAATGGAGGGAGCAATTGAAGAACATCACAGCGATGAGGAGGAAACAAATGAAACGGAACAAACGCAAGCGCCATCGGAGCCGCGATCGTCAGAAGACATGGATCTCTCAGGCAACATCAAAGACGACAATCACATCGACGGCGACGTTCTCGCCCGCATGTCAGTCCGCAGCGGCACTCGCATTCGTCCACCTCAATCCGTCTCCGAAGTCAACGGCAGTGTCGGCGGCGAAAAAGGCCGAGCAGAACGTATCCACGAAACAGACGCGATGCTCGAGAAGCGAAAACAAGGACAGAAACGCGCGAAGGAACGAGAAATGACAAAGTGCGCCGCACGACGCGGTGTTGTTTTTGGGTTCGCTGTCAGCGACGAAGGCGAGAAGCGTCTCTGTGAGGCAGTTATGGCGGGAAAAATTGTGGAACCCAGCTTTGCAAAGGGGGACTGGGCGATAAGATGGAGAGAATGAGATTGCTCGGACGGTTGGCTCATGTATCAGATATGGTTCGGGCCGACAGCAGTCAATAAAAATGCTGATTGTGTCGGATTGACAATGTTTAATGACGCGCTTGCGATAGGGATCGACGCCCTTATCACGGTCCAAGCGTTGATGACAAGACGCTCTAGAGCCAACAAGGAAAGGATACTGACCATTTGTAACACCGGTTCATTGATTCACCAACTAATCTGCTGAGTAACGAATATGACAGGTTTTACTGGTAGATCAAGCATCGTCTTGACTTCATTTTCGACAGACGAGTTTCTGGATGCAGACGTGGAACATGCCAAGCAACACTTACGACATGGTCCACCACGGATGAGTGGAAGTCTCCATCGTTATCTTTCTCTGGGTCTGGGGTTTTACTCCGCTGAAATCTGTCATCTGTGAGTTTGCTCCGCTGGAATCTATCATGTGCAAGTAACCTCGCCTCGCATGCTTTACCATTTTCAATACATTGGAGAAACTATCATGTCATAAATATTCCAGAAACTGGGAAGACCATCTTTTGGTCAAATTTGACAGGACGATAAACGAGAGTCTAGATTCTGTTTGGTCCAGGGGAAGTGGAACGACATCTAGGTTCCCCAATCTCATGCTGCAGGGTTCAGCTTTCCAGCGCTCCAGGCGATGGCTGCACAATCTACGGAATAAACTTGGCATGCTCAGCTCGAAGCGACTGCAACGTTGTTATGCAAGGTCAATCATTAGCCAGATTCCCACAGGGCTGGAATGCAACCCAGAGTCTCAATAGTCGTTCGCAGCGCAGTTCATAGTGCCATACCGCGGAGAGAGCGAGAGCGATGGCGTGCGTTAGCCGGAAATAAATCATGACATTACAACAGAAAACGGTCAAGATCACAAAATAGATAAGACAGCCTCTGTTGGTCCGGGGTACGCTCTAACTCCAAAAACAGTAGGTGGTTAAAGCCCAGGGATCAGCCACTGGTCCCAGCGCGCTAAATATTGACGCACTACAAGCAGACGTGGCGCCACCATGGATGATAGGGCGTGGTGAAGTGATGATGATAGGTGAGATGCTGGTTTCAGCGCGTCGGATCAAATCTAACAGAGTTTCTGCTAGAACAACCGAAAAATCGGGACCGAGCTTACGGGCCGGGTTGGTAGAAGATGCCCCTGTCCATCACTGGCAAAGCAGTGCGAAGCTGAGGCCATCTTGTTCTCCAAGGGCGGGTTGAGTGATTTTTTGTCTCTCCAGAGCTTCCTCTTCTAGAATAATCCTCGTATGAGCAATCAACGGCGCCGTTATCCCACCTGCTGAAAAGGTCAGTGAGACGCTGATTAAGAAGCTGTTGATTAATGCGACAGCTATCGACGCCATTTTTCTGGTTCTGGAAGGTCTGCAATGAGTTCATCAACCAGTCATGTTCTAAAGGGCCGAGTATCCGACAAACAATCGTTACAGTCATTTCATCTGGCAGTCTGTTCAGTAAGCTCAGCTCAATCAACGTCACGTCATTGATCATCGTCAAGGGGAATATTCCCTTAACAGACAAAATCACTCAGGGACCCAGAGATGATCAGCCCTGCCAACATCTCCCCCGGACGATTTCCGCCGGTCCACTGTAGCTTCCAACGCTAGACTTGGTCCAGTCACACAATGGCACTCCGGTTAGCATACCCGCCGACAAAGCTGATGGTGTCGCCAACGAGTCAGTTGTTCTGGAAGCCAAGCCCAGTCCCCTTTTACCCCAGAGCCTCAGCCAACGCCTTTCTCACCCCGGATTAGACCCATCCAGATAAGCGTCAAGGATACTCACTCGCAAGGGACCATGTGCAAAGGGACATCCTTCAAATGCAGATCACTCCCACGGACATCCGTGCCTGGCGTGTGTGTCTACTCCTGCACCTTGCGTTGCTTTTCTTAACTTAACTAAAACAAAAGTTCGTCCAAAGTTCTTTTTAGTTTTGACAAGCCTGCGGGAGCGCAGGATCATAGCCCGTCATGAGCCTCAAGTCGGATATCATCAGTGCCATGGTCATCACGTGGGTGTCGGCCTTGCTGGCGCTGATTGCACGTATCTTTGCGAGGCGCATGACAAAGGTTCCGTGGTGGTATGACGACTACTTGTGTGTCGGTGCCTTTGTAAGTCTTGCTTGTGAACTCTGATGCGTTGTTGCTTACACGCTGCTGTAGGTTGTTGGTATTGGATACAATGTTGTGATGATATACTGTAAGACTACCCCTTACTTCGATGATGTGAATGCAGGCTGACTGATGTAGGGGCCTTGACATGGTACCTTGGCACAACTATCCCCGACTCTGTCAGCGATGAACGATACGAAGAGATCAACCTCCACGCACGACTGATGCAGTTCCTCATCTCCCTCACCTACTCATACTCGATCGGTCTTTCAAAGCTGTCCATTCTTCTCTTCTACTGGCGCATCTTCAAACAATCAGCTATTCGAATCCCGATCCAGGTTATGCTTGGCATTAGCGGTGCTTGGCTCATCCTCCGTACATTCATGGTCATCTTCCATTGCATACCAGTTCAAGCCTATTGGGACAAGTCAATCGAGAACGCTGTCTGCAAGATCAATGACTCACAATTCTTCTTCGCCACATGCCTTACTCACTTCATTTTGGATGTGGTCATCTTGGCGCTGCCGGTTATTGAAGTGTTTAAGTTGCGACTTCGTCTGGGACAAAAGATTGCCATCACTGCCCTGTTTGCCCTCGGTTTCATGTAAGTCTTCTGCCATCGTGTCACAATATTATACTAACAAAGAAAGTGTTTGTCTTGCATCTGTCTTTGTCATCGTCACAGCCCTCCAATATGATCCCGCATCAAGACAAATGCCCCGCGACGTCGCCACGAACGACATGTGGGGAGGTGTCGAGATCAACGTCGCCATCGTCTCCGGATGCTTCCCTCTCCTCCGCCCAATTTTTACCAAGATCCTTCCCAAGAGATTCCTCAGCTCTGCTGGAAGCAGTCACCCCATCAGCCGCACCACCCACGGCATTCGTCTTACTACTATCAACCGTACCAACAAGGACAAAGAAGAAGACGAAACAAGCTCAACTCATCAGCTTGCTGATCCAGAACATGGGATCCCTGGAGAGTTTGAGATTCTCGATGGAAAGGAGGGACCTCGGACTTTCATCTCAAGTCGAACTACTGAGTCGCTTCATTCGAGGGAGCAGGATATGGCGGGGATTTATGTGCGGAATGACGTTGTCCAGGAGGTTGAGGAGTCGAATCATACATACGCGATGAAGAGATGAGAATCGCTTCTTATTAATACGGTTTCTTATAATTATTATACCCACATACGTGTACATTTAGATATACAGAAATGTCATTTCATATGCAACTCTCATCAGTTTTGGTGAGATTTACCGGAAGGTTCATGCATCTCATGTGACAGTTCCAAGTTTCGCCAGTAATTGATGTGATGTGTGATCGGCAGCAGACAGACTGAGCCTTTTGTGTTCATCTCATTTTAGTGTGCTGTCTACGAACCCAAAGTCATACTTTAGTCTAAGTTATGCCTAAGCTCTTCTGTATCATGGAACAAGTTTAGACTACATTCTCAAACGAAGCCTAAATAAGGCTCTCACTTTCATGTCCTGATGCCATCATTGTTGGTGGTAGACAATTTCATCTTTGGTCTGCCCCATCCCCGAACCTTCCTTCAACCTCTCAACTGCATGGAGAGGCCTGCTCCAGCTCGAGAAGGAAGACAGGCTCGAGGACTGCCTCGCTTGCCGTCGATGTTGCACTTGCCCTTCAACATCGTCACTGCCTTCCGCTTTGACTTTATTTGAGTCTCCTATTGAGGCGACGAGAGAGAGAATTGCTCTTCTTGAAACAAACTTACTGCCAGCAATCAACTTTCAAGAGCTCCTATTCTTTTTCAAGCACAGTTATTGCGAGCAATACCTTCGTTACGCCATGTCGTACACCTTTCCTTGTGTCGATATCCCCCCACGCCTCTTCGACAAGCGCTTCGAGCTTCATGAAGCTATTGAATTATGGACGCCCGAAGAATACGCTGACGGCGTGATATTCGACGAGCTGGCCCGAATGCCTTTAGATGCATTGCTACCCCCTACCCCCGTCCAAGATACTGCGTCGAATCAAGACATCACGCCTTCCACGACTGCCTCTAATAATGACCACGACCCTTATTACATTTTCGATGAAGCTAAATATCGAATTGATCACGGTTTTCCTTACACCTGCAAGTTGGAATTATACATGCCTCTGACTCGAATGACACACCTCCGGGATCACAAGACCTCTCCAACAGCAACCAAACTCCTGGTGCTAGTCGACGTGCATACTCAGAACAAGTGGACATATGGATGGGCCGTCACGTTTTCCGCCCAATATCCGCTCAATGCATTCAATCGCGGCGGAGACTTTGCTTCCCCCGGAGGCCGGCGCGCCGAAGCATGCGTGCATGCGTTTTGTGAAGCGATTAACGCGATCATCGACTTTGCCAACGATGAAACGTATGAGAAGCCACGTATCTCGAATATCTGCGTGCGCGTCCCTCAGTTTTGGGATTCAAAGTATGCACTCAGCCGGATTTTTCGTGAGGTGGAGCAAGGAATAACTTTTGGAGAGAATGCGCCGCAGTGGCTCCAAGACATGTATGGTACACTTGCGAAGAGTTTCTATCAGATGCAAAAGCTAAGGGATGAAGGGGTTAATATTATGCTGTGGCAGAAGACCAAGAAGAGGAGTCAATAGGCACCTAGGCAATAGGCAGTAGTGGAAATCATCGTGGGGTTGAAGCTAGTTGGGCATTAATCGATTGGCCTCAGGACGTTTATTCACTACCTTATAAAAAAGCTCTCGTCTCAGAAGAAAAAGCCCATCTAATCAAGACTGCTAAGAATCTATATAAACTTAGTCAAGGTTAAAGAAATCCTAAAGATTTAGATAAACTTAGTTAAGATTCATTAAAATGTTCAAAAATCTTCCAAGATTTTCAAAGTGAACAACATGATGGGCCTGTTGGCTCAAACGCAGTGACGCAGCCAGCTAGGGAATGGATTCAGCTGCTAACAAATCGCGAGAACACAATCATTAACCCCGAGACTGCATTCAGTCGTTAATCACAGATCACCACGTACATGAAAATTAAATCACTGACAATGGTTCCCTATATAAAGTCCTCAGGCCCGGTCACTGGGCTCAAGCATGGCAAGCGTTTCGCAACTGCAAGCCGAAAATGTATGACTTCCGCACACGCATACCTTGCAAAGAGATCACCTCTCTTAGCAAGCTCTACGACGTGCTGACAATTGAATACGGAAACATGTATTATAAGTTGGAGACGGAAAAGAACGAGCATGGTGAGCTCTTCTGGGTTGTTGGTGTCTCGAGCCATTTTGCGCGTGATGTGCGAGAACTTTTGATCACGAAGGGGATTCTTCGACAGCGGGAGAGACCACGAGGATTTACGGCAATAAATGGACCGAAATGTCAAGGAGATTCATTGCCTGAAGTTGTTGATCTCACTGGAGGATGATTCGGATGAAGAGCCTCCTCCGGCTCACGAGACTACAAACCCGGTAAACACACCAAGATCTGAGTCCAGGATCACGCCAACTTTTTCTTGACACGGAAGAAACGCCAGCTTATATTACCAAGTCAGTACCGAACAAGCGAGATAGCCCTGAGAAAGCACGACAAATCGCTGTTACACAAATCCCAGAACAACATGACCGAGCTGAACAAAGACCCACTGCAATATTTAACAGCGCGGTTGGCCAACGAGACCGTTCGAGAGGGAGGATCCCGATATCTATGCTACTCGGGGAGGCTCACACCCAAGCTTAATTTGTGTCTGGAGATCGGCCAGGATGTCCAGGTATTTGCAGCAAATTCGACTGTCGGAACGGAATTGGAGGTCTGGACATCCAGTGTTTGGTGGTTGTTTGCAAGCGCTGACGTTCCAGGCAGCTCACAGGGCCTTTATAACCGCGAATTTGTTGGGTAACATGAAAGTGGGATAGAAAATTCATAAAGCAATTAATAGCCTTCTGTTCTCGATATGACATGAGTGCCGGCAGCTCTTCGGGTCGAGAGGATAAGCATAATTTGGCGTGATGCGGCTGACATTTTTTTGAGTAACCATAGCGAAGGTGGCTGTTACAAAAATAACACCCAGACGCCACTAAGGGTCGGACTTTGGGCTCACAAGGCGTTCTTTGGTGGTATTTTGTGCCTCGTGAATGTGAGACTAATGCTTCAGCTGAATGCGTGGACCGGTCTGGACTCTCCCCGTGAGGAGTCATATTTAACTGTGATCTGTCCCATCAAACAAGCGAAGCTTGGCGATTCTGTGAAAAAATTGAGAAATCAAATGTGAATAGCGTCATAAGAATTGTTGAAGCGCTTTTTGAGGATTGTGATATCAAGATGGCGAGTGGTCCGCCTTACAACGGTTACCAGATGCTGCCTGGCCCAGGAGTGCCTAACCAGGCTCCTCCACCACCAACGCAGCAGTACTCTCAATCCCCTCACGTTCAACAATACTCTTCACCTCCGCCCCATCAATATGTTCCCGGCCAGCAGCCAAATTATCAATCCCCTCATCCAGGCAACACGCAGCAGGCTTACCAAACCCCGCAGCCGCCTCCAGCACAGTACGCGCAGTCACCGCAAGGCGTGCCTCAGCAGTACGCGCCAGCACAACAGCACAACTATCAGTCCCCTCCTCCGCCAGGCCACTACCAAGTGAACCAGCCGGCGCAATCACCTCAGGTTCAGCATACCCAATCGCCCCAAGGTCAATATTCTCAGCAGCAAACGCCAGGCCAGCAGCCCACTTACCAGACACCGACCTACGGTGTCGCAGCCCCACCGACACCTGCGCAGCACCAGCAGCAGTACCAGCAACAAGCCGCTCAATTCGCGACTCGACCCTCTGCTCAAGCCCAGCTGCAATCAACTGCTCAATCCTTGTTCAAATCTGGAAAGGGAATTCTAGGAAATCTCGCTAGCAACATCAAGTCAAAGTACCCCGCTTCCTCACCTTCCGGTGCCCCCGCAAGTTCTGGGACTTCGTACACTGGCGAGGCGCCGAAGCCGACGTACAATCCCGCCCAGCATCCTACGCAAACGCCTTTGAGCCCGACAAACTCATTCCCGCAAGGCTATGGCCAAACTCAGCCTCAGCAGGCTTATGCCAATCTGGCGTCGCCGATACCACAGCAGAGCGCCCCGCCCGCTGCTCCAGGCTACCCTCCGACTCAGCAGCAAGCAGTGCAAGCGACATCCTCAGGCCAGCAACCCAGCGCGCCTGGTCAACCACCTCACCTGAGCTGGCAAGAGCGTTTGGAGGCTGCCCAGAATCCCAGTATGGAGTTTCAGCAATCGCCGCACGCGAACGTTCACGCAGGCGTACAGGGCACTGTGCCTCAGCCGCTAGTTCAATCACCACCAGGTGTTTCGCCATATCCCCAGCCCGTTTTGCACCATCAGCAGTCCAATCCGTATCAACCTACAACGGCACCGCCCGCCCATCAGTCTGTTCCACAAGGAGCCGCCTCTGCCGCATCACCTGTGTACGGCCAGAACCCTCCTCAGGCGCTTTCACCACATCAACAGCAGCAGAGTGCTCCTCCCCAGCTTCAACAACAAGCATCATGGCCACAACAGGGCGGTGTGAGTACTTCGTACAACCCAGCACTGTCATCACCTCCGCCTCCACCGCAGACAGCTCCCCAATCCGGTCTCCCAGTTGGTCCTCCCAGCCATGGCTCTCCTGCTCTACAGCAACAGCCACAGTATCACCAGCAAGCTGGTGCGACCAATCCTCAAGACCCAACAGCGACCCAGCAACCTGCTCAAGCATCGCCATATCAAGCTGCCCCAGCGAGTGCTACGCACAACACGCAGCAGGTCCTCCCGCCCCAGCAGCTCTATCAAAGTCCCCCTCCCCAAGGGTACCCGCAACAACAGGCACCTGCTCCTTACAACCCAATGGCCGCTTCGGGGTTGTCGCCGACCGCGCATACGGTACCTGTACCACTGGCTCAGAGTGCTCCCATGAGCCACCCACAGGGCCCTCCTGCAACACAGTCACCTCACCAGCAACACCAGAGCCCACCAGCGCAGCAGCTCGCTAGTCCAGTGGCAGCAACTCAGCATGAGCAGGCGCCTTTTCAGGGCGTTTCTGGACCACCAGGGCAGTATTATACACCAAACCAGGCGCAAGTACCGCAGACTGGAGGTGCGCCCGGCGGCGTCCAGCCGATTGCTCCCCCAGGCCAGGCTCACAGCTACCCGCCTCCACCACCTCTCCAGCAACCGCAGCACAATGTGCAATCTGTCGCTGCACCAATGCCAAGTCAATCCCAACCGTACAGTCCACCAGTCGACCAGCAGGCTCCACCGGCACCATACCCGCAGCATCCTGAAGCCGCAGCTACGAGCCCTCTAGCGTCTCAGCAATATACGCCGCCTCCTGATCTGCCGCTCCCAGCTGGCCCGATCAATCATGGACAAGTGCCTGCAAAAGCCCCTCCGATGGTACCAGGTCAGCAGTTCCAGTCGTACCAGCCTGCTCCCGAAACGCCAAACTCTCAGCTTCCACCGGCGAATGCGAATAATGTACCCAACCAACCCGCCGCTTATGGCTACCAACAAGATCCTATGGCTTCTCTGTCTGCCCAAATGAACAACCTGAATGTCCTGAACAGTGGTCATCCTCCAACAGCACCCAATAATAATCCGACCGCACGACACGATGGGCCTCGAGGACCGCCTCCGTGCCAAGCTACTGGTATGTCCAGCGACATTCTCCCATACTGTCCCGAAGGCAGAACTGTAAGCTACTCACTTGATTGGTATCGTTTCATTGCTGTGCCACAGTACCTCATTTGCACGAGGTGCTATACCGACTATGTTCAGAGCACTCATCTTGCAGGTCACTTCGAGAGGTACCATTCGCCCGAGGGCACAGAATCGAAGTGTGGCTTCTGGTCTCCTCGCGCGAGAGAGGTGCTCTGGCCACAGGCTCTTCAGACCAACGATGTCAGACCTCTACAGACATGGATGGAGAAGAGCCTGACTCTCAAACCCTGCAAGGGCAGGGTGTGGACGACTGCTGCCGACGAGGTCAAGTGGTGGGGTATGGTCAACAACGAGATCGATGGGTTTATATCGTGCGATGCCTGCTACGAGGATAACGTTGTCGGCACGCCGTTCGAGTCTCGCTTCCAACCTTACCGCCAACAAGGACAAGACGAAAAGTGGATGTGTGATTTGTGCATACCTTATATCGCCAAAACAGCAGTCAAGATGGCAAAGCAAAATCACTGGAACGGCTTTGTCGAAGCCGCAAAGGTGCGCGTTCATCTCCCTGTGTGCGAAGGTAGAGATGAGGAGTCCAACAATGGGCATTGGATGCTACCGCGTCGCACGATCAAGGACATGACTATCTGTGAGGCATGTTATCTTGATAAACTCGCCTTAACACCCTTCGGCAATGAGTTTGAACGGCACATCCGTGCAGAAGGTTTTGACGCCTTCCTCGAGTCAATTGGCCAGAGATGGAAGTGCAAGCTCACTGATACCGCTGTTAACATGAGTATCGCGCTCGAAGCAGCTATTTACCGCCGGGACTTCGACGTCTTCTGGAATGCCGCCAATGCCATCTCGGGTCTTGTGCCATGCACTATTCACGGCATCGTGCGTGGCAATTGGTGGACGGTCGCTGGAGGGTGTGATGACTTCGATGTCTGTGAGGCTTGCTACAAGGGAATCGTCGAGACGTCTGGCCTCGAGAAATTCTTCGAGCCCGCCCAGCGCGATCAGACTGTCGACATCGTTTGCAACTTTTGTCCGGGTTCTCCGCGATGGGGCATGTTCATCACCAAGTTCGCCGAAGCTCTTGACAAAGGTGTCTTCAGTCACTACTCTGACTACGTCAAGAAATGGGCTGGAGTGCCGACATGTCCAGGGATCAAGAACAGAGGGAAGAGTAAATGGTGGGGACACCCAGAAGCTCTGGCCTGTCAGGACTGTTGGTTGAACTTTGTGGCCGATACCCCCTTGGGAGATTCCGTTCCCGTCAAGGGCGTTTACGATGAACGTACCTTGATCTGTCAGCTATGGTCTCCAAGAATGCGCAACATGTGGCTCGCAGCTTGTGCTGCCGGACCTCCTGGATCGCCCGAGTCACAAAAGGCTCTTGACGAGTTCAAAGCCTTTGGAACAAAGCGTGTTCAGGTGTATAACGCGACCGTACCGCACATCGAGATGATACAGCAGATGCAGATGATGAAGCAAATGCAGGCTATGCAACAGGGACAACTGAGCTTGATGTACCAGGGCATGAATAGCATGGCAGCTATTAGTGGTACTACGGATGGGTATCTGCATGGTAATAGTTCTGTTGGATACTATGAGACTGAACATGGGGTCACGGCGGCGAATATGATGAACAACATGCACGCTGGGATGGCGGATGCGAATAAGATGAGTGATTGGCAAACGATAATGCAGCTGCAGGCCACTTGGATGGAGGTTGAGTAGTCTAGTTCTTGGAAGTGGACAGCTTCATCTCGAGATAAGTGTATATGTTCATGAAATCCTTTCGGCTATGATGTTCTGTTCCCAAGAGTGTCGTGTGTATTCGTGTATCTAAAGTCCATGCCATTGCTGGCGAGACTCTGCCTAGTAACGTTTGATGTAGCTCCCATTTCCTCTGCTTCTATTTCTTTCTTTCCTTTTACATCTCTGTGCTCTGAACGCCTGAAAACTGGCATTTATTCATGCTCTCACAGGTAATCCCACCTGCAGATACCCGAGTCCTCCCTCCATCGTGTCCGCCGGCGCAATCAACTTCTTCAGAAGAGCAATCGCCTCATTTCCACCACGACCATCAGAGGTCCTCTCATCCTCCCAGTACTGATACAGCTGCCACCACCAGCAATGCGTGACCCCATCAAGGCCCATATACCCAGCGACTCCATCCAGCCCAACACGCTTCGCCCAAGGCTTGTCGACGATGTAGTGGAGGCAGATGACTTCTTCGTCACGCCAAATGTTAGGATGCCAATACCGCATCGTCTTGATCGCGTTGTACTGCCAGCCAAGTGCATACCACTTATTCTCAAAGAAGAATGCCAAAAAGTCCTGGTCTGGAAACATGAACGACGAAAGCAGTGGCGTCGTGTTGAATACATGCAACATTCTATCCCAGAGCCCCTCAGAAGGATGGAAGATGAACATCCCACCATTGAGAAGCTTGTGAGGTGAAGGTGACGTCTCAGTAGGTTGTAGAGGCTCCGTAAGTGCACTTGGGTGCTCAAGCGGCGTGTAAGCACAATTCTTCGCCGTCCAATCCTCAGGCGCCCAAGAGTCCGAATCAAGATTACAAACACAAACATGATTCGCCGCAATCCAATCATCAGGCAAATACGTTTCAACCTTGAACACAACATCCATGTTATCCAGCATCGCCATATCAGCGTCAAGGTAGCACACAGCATCATACTCAAACAACTCAAAAACACGAAGTTTCGTCCACGTATCCGCAAACCGCTCAGCGATGAGCGTCATCTTCACACCCTCCGGCGGAAGAAGATACTCGCACTCGCGCAGAATCATATTACATTTTGGTGCCTCAAGCTCAAGAACGCGTTTGGCATCTTTGGGCAGGTTGGGCGTGTAGAGCACGACGAGAGGGTAGATTGACGCGTTGCGCTGGAGGGTGTAGGCGAGGATGATGACGCCGGGGAGGTACGAGTCGCGGGTGATGAGGGTTGCATAGGCATTGTGCCTGGCTTTGTTCTCTGCCATTTTTGTCGTGTTGCAGATTTTGATTGTGACTGCGTGATAAGAGATGAGGGTGAGTGGCCGTTGGCTGGATGAATAGGGCGGGAGAAAGAGGGGTTGATTAGGGTGACATTCGTGCACGTCATGACCTAAATATGTGAAGTCATTATCTAGTATTATTTTATCCCTTACATTATTCACACTTGCTTGTGTTCTGTGTGCAATAGTGTATGAGCTGTTCGAAAAAGCAAATCCGGACTGGATGTTGTGCTACAGCTAGAGTATCGGTGAGGTCTTGTGCCACAACGTTGGTCCCGAGTTTGAGACATAGATTATCATGATTATCGAGATTGTACCTGAAGTGATCTGAGTCATTGACGCGTATAAGCATTGATCTATGAAAAGCTAAGGACTCGTTTATCTAAGATCTACAAACCAAGAGATGAGCCAGATCTCGAGATCTAAAGTTCAGGTTAAGATTCAGTGTAACGTCCATCTCATCACATCCTTGCACTGCAACCCAACACCTGAAACTGCGCACCAATTTTATCACAAACCAAGTTCCACTGCATTTAATGATTATCCACCGCCTGCACAATTGCACCCGCAGCGCCCTCGTCCAGATCATCCAGCGCCTTCATATCTTTGTCATCCAGATCAAAACCGAAAACGTCAGCATTAGCTTTGATGCGCTCAGGCGTATCGCTCTTTGGAAGGGGAACCCAGTTCTTCTGAAGACAGTATCGGATTAATACTTGGTTAGGTGAGACTTTGTGCTTCGAGGCGATGCTTTTGAGGGTTTTGTCATCGGCCTTTTGGTTGCGAACGAGAGGAGCATAGGCTTCTACCACGATATTGTTCTTTTCGCAGTATTCCACGGCGTCTCTCTGTTGTGCCCACGGATGCAGCTGATGTACGTGTTAGTATTTATGATGCGACGTTAATCTGCAACGTACCTCGATCTGATTGACATGAGGAGGCCAAACTTTGGCGAATTGCTTCAGCTCTTCGATATGCTTGATACCAAAGTTGCTCACACCAATACTCTTGGCCTTTCCCTCCTCATACAGCCTCTCCAGAGCCTGCCACATCTCCTTTCTCTTTGCAGCGCCGCTATTAGGGCTATGAATGAGAAAAAGGTCAACATAGCCGCTCTCAGGATCAAGCTTCTCAATACTCTCAATGCATTTAGCGTAGCTTGCGTCCACGGAGCCAGCTGCCTCGAGGATCTTGGTAGTCAAGAAAACATCTTTCCGGTCGACGTTCGACTTTTGAACGGCCTGTCCGACCTCTGTTTCATTGGCGTAGTACTGCGCCGTGTCGATGTGGCGATATCCAGCTTCGAGTGCAGTGAGGCATGACTTGGTGCAAACTTCGGGTG
The DNA here is from genome assembly GCA_012932015.1 of Fusarium acutatum. Taxonomy (NCBI): domain Eukaryota; kingdom Fungi; phylum Ascomycota; class Sordariomycetes; order Hypocreales; family Nectriaceae; genus Fusarium; species Fusarium acutatum. The sequence goes on from JAADJF010000393.1 coordinate 41,038, forward strand.
GGGATAAGTACACGCCGAACCCAAGCTGAGGAATTTGAACAGAATTTGCCAGATGCAGAGTGTCGGATTGTGAGCGCTCCATCGTCAAACAGTGACTACTGACTCAATTCATAAATGAGATAAACTTTGGTGTTTTTGCACAAGAGGGGTAGAACTGTGTTTTGCTGCTGTGTAACTTGTGCGGAGCGCGTAGAGATCCAGTCATAACTCGTCAGTTGAGTCGATGACGTTGTCAATACTCCTCTTTTTTCGCCGTCTTATAAAACTGAGTCAATGATGCCATGCGTGCCATATAATAATAATCAATACATTATAGAAAAGTGATTATAGAATTAAACTATTTATCTTACTTTCATTATCAATGATTCTCGGTTGGCTTCGTTTGAACTGTGTGGATATAGAGCGTTTGCAGAAGTGAAATCGTTAATCTTGACCTAGGATTCGTGCATATCAAGACAGAGTCTCCGACGGGGAACGGGAGTAGACCGTTAGAATCACGTCTGATCACGATAGTGGTCGGAATCTGCATTCCCTAGTTCATAGTAGCTGTAGAGGTTGCCCGTGATATCGCTTGCGACTTGGTAAAACGATATTAGTATGAAGAATAGCTAAGCGGGCGGAAGCAACTAACAATAATCCAGATATCTCCTTGATCGACAGTCTAGATCTCGAGCATGCGGGCCAGTAAGCGAACGAAGAGAATTCGACTCAGAACTTGCAAGTGAGAGCTGCCTTGTAGACAAAGTCACGACCCCGTGGCGCCTGTAGAGTAATGGTCGTATCTCCATTCGAGACCTTGCACATGTTGTCGGATGTAACACCAAACATTTTCCCATGACTTGCCATGCCTTTCTCCCATCGCAATAGAACGCCATAGCCCATACAACTTTGACCCCTACTCGTGCATTTCAGGCACTGCGGAATGGATCGGTCACATTTCAAACGGCCGAGCCCATGTACAATTGTGGCATGATCCTGGCCTTGCACCCATAGCTTGGCTGAGTAGGAGGATAGTGACCCGCAGAATAGTGCTACATAGTACCGCTGCAGAAAGGGGGTCGTTATGCGCTGTGCTGTCGCGAGATGAGGCGCCAGTGAACGGTCAGTAGATAAGATAGGGAGAGATAAGATAGGTAAGTACCTATGACGCGTTGACTCACGTGGGCCCGACAGCCAAGACAAGTCAAGAATGCAGTCAATTGCCATAAGTCAAACGTATTTAAAGACGTGGTAAATTATTCATCGCCAGAAACTCATTTTTAGTAACGCCAAACGTGTCTTCTGCTCGAGTATCGTGAAATGGCGGATGCGAATTATTTTACTTGTACGCTTGGTGAAGCTGCGAGATTGAAGCGAAAGGACGACAAGGCCAAAACATGGACAACAGTGGTGGAATTGATAGATGATCAGGCTGAGAGAATTCCTGATGCACCGGCTTTGGGTTTTGCGACATTTACCCATTTAAAGTCTACCCAAGGTGAGCACCGACCTTGATGGCAAATGCGTGGCTAACATGGGTAGTGTTCCGTCATCTCCTCACTTTTCGACACCTCTCAGATATATCAAAGCATGCCGCCGGGATACTTTCAACTCACCTGCCAAAGGAACCTAAGTCCTTAAAAATTGGCCTTCTATCGTCTAGTAACACCGAGTTTGTGTTGACATGGCTTGGGTTGATGCGCCTGGGATATACTGTTTTGCTTCTCGCGTAAGTCAGTGGCTCCAAGGGATGCGCAAATCTGACCATATTGCAGGCCTCAATTAGCACCACCAGCGGTTCAGCATCTTTGCGAGACTCTAGATATTAAACATGTTTTCGTTGACGACACTTACGAGTACAGAGCTCGCGGGCTTTCAAACGACATCGAGATCATCAGGATACCTTCATATAAAGATGATTCACCAACAGATAACTTGGAGCAAACTCCCGGTGTTTCTGAAACAGCTTACATATGTCACACTTCGGGGACCTCATCAGGACTACCCAAGCCAATCCCTCAGACGCAGTTCGGTGTGATGGGGGCTCTGTACAGTTTTCCCGGGAAGAACAAACCAGCAACCTTTTCCACGACTCCCCTCTATCACGGAGGATTTCCAGATTGTTTAAGAGCCTGGACCAGCGGTGCTTCGATATGGTTCTTCCCCGAAGGACAGGCTCCCATCACAGGCGCCAATATTATAAGAGCCATCGAGTTTGCTCGTGCGCATAGCCCGATCCCCGTCAAGTACTTCTCGTCAGTTCCATATGTGCTTCAGATGCTAACTGGAGAGTACGGGGGCATCGAAGTTCTTCAGACAATGGACCTCGTTGGTGTCGGCGGCGCTGCTCTCCCACCAGCCATAGGCGATAAGCTCGTGGAAGAAGGCGTGAATCTCCTCTCGCGGATGGGAAGTGCAGAATGCGGATTTCTGATGTCTTCACATAGGGATTATGCCAAAGACAAAGACTGGCAATTCCTCCGGGCCATTGATGACCCAAAGCTTATCGAATTCGAACCCCGCGAGAATGAACTCTCGGAACTTGTTGTCAAGCCTGGTTGGCCTTTCTTGATCAAGACGAATCGCAAAGATGGCTCATACGCAACTTCTGATCTGTTTGAACCACATTCATCGATCCCGAATGCGTGGCGGTATCACAGCAGAGCCGATGCACAGATCACTCTTGCAAACGGAAAGAAGTTTGATCCTTCGCCTATTGAGGGGAGCATACTAGCTGCTTCAAAACTGCTGCAGGATGTTCTCATCTTTGGTAGTGGACGAGACTACGCTGGAGCACTTTTGTTCCCTTCATCGAGCGACATCAGTGAAGATGAAGTGATCGATTCAGTCTGGCCACATATCGATAAGTTGAACGCGGACAGCCAAACCCATACTCGAATCAACAAAACAATGCTGGTAGTCGTCCCTGTCAAAGAAGGGCAGAAGCCGCTAGAGAAGAGCAGTAAAGGTACTATTCTTCGTCGGCAAGCTGAAGAGAAGTACTCGGGTGAGATCGAAGGGGCTTACAGCAACACATCATATTCAACGAAAATCCCTCAAGAGGGGCTCCAAAAGGCGGTTCAAGACTGTTTCGATCAAGTACTTGGCCGGCAGGTTGAATCAGATCAAGACTTATATCGTCAGGGTGTGGATTCTATATCTTGCATACAAATCCGAAAGCTGCTCGAACAGACTTGTCTATCATCTGAGGACGACCGACTTCCTCTGAACGTCATCTACGATCAAGGCACCGTCAATTCACTCGTTGAGTATTTGGAAAGAGCGAATTCGGGCGACAACGAGCTGAACGTTGACCCCGATGAGTCAGAACTCAACCTTATGCAAGCTCTCGCTGAGAAGTACAGCAATTTCGATCCAACCTCGCATGATAACAGCAGTATGGTTGGGTCAGGAGCATCTTCTACAAGTAGTGGTGTCAAAACTCAAGCACAGCAAAATCGCGAAGCCTTAGATGAAAGGAAAAAGCTAGCCCAGATGACTATGAAGATCGTCCAAGACCCCAATGATCGCCCCACTCGCGTGCTACTCACCGGTGCGACTGGGTTTCTTGGAGCACATATCCTTCATCTTCTTCGGGAGGACCCAAAGGTTGATAGGATATACTGTCTGCTCCGAGCTGACGGTCCATTCGCGGCCCAGAAACGAGTCTCCGAAGGCCTCTTCCAAAGATTCCTGCCCCCTCTAGAATCACACCAGGATAAAGTCACTTGCCTTCCGTGCGATTTGACACAAAGAGATCTTAGACTTTCTGAAGAGCAGCTTCGGGAGATTTCGACGACCGTTACGAAGATCATTCACTCAGCTTGGGCTGTCAACTTTAGTCTTCGACTCAACTCTTTCGAGGATCAGATTTCGAGTACAAAGAACTTGATCAACCTCGCTGTGGAGGCTGATGCGCAGTTCTTTTTTGTCAGCTCCATTGCCGCAGTGAGTGACTCCACTGCTCGACTGATTCCTGAAAAGCTTTCTCAGGATCCTAAAGAAGCTTCACCACTGGGCTACTCACGCTCCAAGTGGGTAGCCGAACAGATTTGTGATGCAGCGAATAAGAAACATGACTCTCCTCTGGCCTCGATCGTTCGGGTCGGTCAACTTTGCAGCAATGGAACTGGAGTCTGGAATACCACTGAGGCATATCCGTTATTGCTCTCAACATCCAAGATCACAGGATGTCTGCCTGATCTTTCAAACGAAGTTCTCAATTGGCTTCCAGTCGAGCAAGCTGCTCAAGCTGTTGTCGAAATTGCATTCACGAACTTCAAAGGTTCGAAGACACCTGTCTACCATGTCTTGAACCCACATACCTCACCGACATGGAAAGAAATGCTGGACTGGCTAGCTGCCAGTAACGAGGGTCCTGAGTTTGAGATTGTCTCATCATCGGAGTGGCTCGAGCGCTTACAGAAGGCTTTGGGTGATGAGAGTGCCAATCATCCGTCACAGGCTCTGCTAGCTTTATGGAAGCGGTCATATTCGAATGACAAGGAGAATGACAGTGCAAGGGAGGATCGGCAGAGTTCTTTATTTGATGTTACTCAAACACAGAAGGTCTCTGCTTCAATACGGAACGTCAAGCCACTGACTCGCGAGCGACTGATCAAGACTTGGAAGTGGGTGAACGAGAATATTAAGAGCTGAGCGTTCTTCGATCACTTCGAATGGTATATAGCAGAATATAATACTGGCAATAATCAAGTCATATTCCATGTATCAAAATCATAATGCAGGTAATCCATCCATCAAAAAGTATGCAAATCTGACTTGGGTGCGAAGTGCCAAAAATAACTAGTCCAAGGTCCACTACTCCGATACTAAACTCGCTCAAATAATTTTGTCATTTTTGAGAGATGTCCTAGCCGTCGTCCTCAAAGTGGACCGTCGGCGAGTTGTCTAGCTTGTGATTTGCCACATTGCTTGCCCACGACATCTCGCCAGTCACGACGTTGGAAAGTCTCCGACGAAGTTATTACAATCCACGATACGCTCAACACTTCGTCCACTTCAAACTCTCAAGTAATTTCCTTTCAAATCTCACCGATATAAATCTCTCCGCGATGACATCAACTTCTGTCACCAAGTCAAACATCCCGAGCCCCGCTCGGCGCTCAGCCTGCGAAAGCTGTAGTACGTCATATACTCTTATCCTACCAGCAACAAACCCTAACAGGTCTAGGGCAAAGGAAATCAAGATGCGATGGTGGAAAACCTTCATGTCGGAGATGCTCTAGTTTAGGTCTGGACTGTCACTACTCGGTCAAGAAACAAATGGGCAGACCTGCAAAGCGTCGACAAGCTTTGGCGGCAGCACTTCCTAGTCCACCTGTTCAAGATGACACGCCATTCCTGTCCCTCTTATCACATCAATCAATGATTGAAACTATCAGTCAGGTTGACTTGAATTTCTGTGTAGATCCAAGTCTCATGCCTGACTTGAGCTCTGAGATACTTGGTGGACTTCAACTTGAGTTAGGAAAAGTCACCGACTGCTCACGCCCAGCATCAGACGTCTTATCAGGCTCCAATACCAGTCTGACCCTCGACTCCCCAGCTTCAAATTCTGTCTCAGTAGCTACAGTCTCGCCCATCTCGCCCATCTCGCCCATCTCGCAAACATCGTCACGGTCATGTTCTTGTCTGGCAACTTTCTATCTCACAGTAGATGACCTCTGCAAGAACGAAAAGCTCTCCTTCCCGTCAGGTCTTCCCTTTCTTCGCAAGACGATCTCAACAGCCAGCGTAATCGCTCATTGTCAGATCTGTCCAACCAGCCACCTCTCTGCCATGCAGAATATTCAACTTCTGGGAACTCTGCTCATGTCAGTGGGGCAGCAGTACGGGGTCATTCTCGAGTCCATAGACAAAGAGGCCAAGGCATCAATGGATCAAAAAGAACTGAAACGTTTGCGGTTCAGCGAAGTCGGTGTTGAGTATTCTGCAGAGGCTCCAAGTTATAGCCTGGAACTAAACCCTTCGGAATGGGCGGATCTGGCTAAAAAGGCTGTCAAGGCTGAGGTTTACGGAAATGGGAGGGGAGAAGAGTGTTTGTGGAGTGTTTTGAACTATCTCGAAAAACGGCAGGCTCAGTGGCATGCAGTGCCACCACATCAAGATTGTCCTCATCAACACCACCAGTCGGAAGAGGAACCATTTTGCATAAAGATACTTCACAAGGCGAAAGAGTCAATAGAGGCTCTGAAGTGGAAGTGTCGTGAACTCTATGGTCCGGATAAACCTAATATTGGTACGATTTCCCATCTCTGAAGCACCTGAATAAATTGGTCTCACTACGGCAATTTTCCCTTATTTCATGGAACTTCTTTGACATTCTCGTTCTCGATCTCACGTTGATTTAATTACCTCGTCGTCACACAGGAAGGCTGTTGGTGCTGAGAGCGAGAAGCATGAGCAGGCGTTGCAGGGATACATACTTCAGCCTGAGTCAATTTTCATCATTAGGTGTCAATAGCTTATCTATCGGGGGGATGGAAAGCCTATAAGCTGGTTAAAAGCGCCCGATCTGGTTGCCTAAACCTCATTTTCCGTAGCCTGTAAACATGATGTGTGATAAGTCTCACATCATCACACGAAGCGCTAAGATTCCTTCGTCAGACAGTCGACCCTTGGGATCTAGCACCAACTCCCTATAGGCCGTACTTAGCCCAATAATAGAGTCAAAAACTTTCCATCCGAGAGACAAAAGTATCCGCTTATCTCTCCTCGAGGACCAACGAATATGGTCTTTCCGCATTCTTTCTCCATGTCTTCTCCGCTTTCCATAAAACACAACTTCATTTTGAGCTCAAATTCTCTATTCAAAGATGCCTCACTTAGTTAACACACATTTCATCGAGCCTCATTTCCTTCGCAATGTCCTGGATGTTCTGATCATTGGGACAGGGACAGCTGGTCTCTCTGCGGCCATGGCTCTTGGCCGTGCGCGCAGGAGTGCCATAGTTTTGGATGTCAACGATCACGGAAGCAGACTTCATGAGACTATAAGCCAAACTATCTCAAAGTTGATCCAGGATGAGACTATAGCTGAGATCAAAACCAAATTCAAGACCATCATGTTTAGCCGCGCGACAGCAGCGTCTGTTCGTGAGAAAGGCATAGTGTTCGAAGTAGAGGACGTTACAGGTCGACGTTGGAAGGGAAGAAAAGTGATATTGGCTATGAGTAGCCGTGATATTCGTCCAGATATCGCGGGATACGAAGAAGCTTGGGGGAAGAATATGTAAGTCCTCTTGGGAAGGACTACGAAACCCCGAATCCTGACTTATTGGACAGTTTCGATGTCTCACAATGCCTCGATGATGGTAAAAGGGAGACTGCCCAAGCGGCTGTGCTTATCACATCCGACTCTCCAAGTTCGATCGAGGCAGCAGTGCTGTCGGCTCATCTCGCCCGCCAGTTCAGTCCCGATATAACATTCCTGACCAACGGCCTTTCACATATTGAGCGCCATCCGCAAATATTAGGGACCAAGAATGCTGGCTTCAGAATAGACAACAGACCCATCAAATCACTGGAGAGTTTGGAAACCTCAGTGGCAGTCCAGTTCGTCGATGGCACAGAATCAGTGTACGGCTTGATTGCGCATAAACCTAGAAAAATTATCAGCGGGCCCTTTGCAAAACAATTAGACCTGGAAATGACATCGGAAGGGAGTATTTTGGTAGAAAATGAGTTTCAAGAGACGAGCACCCGTGGTGTTTTCGCAGTTGGTGACAGTGCCAGCTTTCTCAAAGAAGAGAATGCCGGGGCCAGTGCTGGATGGCTGGCTGGGGTTGGTGCAAACTTGCAAATTGCCGAGGATGATATGAGTGTGTAGCTTACATTTGCTCCGAGTATAGGATGAAGAATAATGAAAGAAGTCGCCGATTCTTTCAAGTGGTGCATGATGATCCTTGTTAATTATGGTTTGGCTTTATGATCCCCGTCATCGGGGACTAGATTTTGGTCGCCGACCTTAACATATGTATGCAACATACCTGGTATGATAGCCGAGACCAAATATTGATATGGATCTGCATTTTGAAGTATTAGACGCCGATATACATGTTTCATGGACAGAAATGCTAGGTCAAGGAATTGGTAGGCACTGCATTTGGTTGATGGCAGTTTAGGGTAATTCAGCAACCAAGGACATTGTATTATATCGTACTACCCTTCCGCCGTGTATTGAATAAACTTGAGACTTTCGGGAAGGGTAACTATTATCAGCTAGTGTCTAATGAGTTAGGTTACATCACCTACTGACATGCCAATCGTCTCATGGCATCATTGTTACCTGAATTCTGTGTGAAGCTATAAAGCTCACGTCACGAATAGGTTTGGGTGTCTCGGGAGGCAGAACCAGGAGAGAGAACCAGGACCCATCTTATTTCATTGGCGATACATGTCTATGAAACTAGAAACCCATATGATATCCAATCATGCTATTATTCTTCAGCTGTCTCAGCTTATGGCCGGAAGTCGCCGTTCCAAAGAGCGCAGTTGGGCCATCGGGCTCTAATTTCGGACCATCGGCGGCAATCACTTTATCCCTGAATCACGCAATTGAGACTTATCCCCGGCTGGTTAGTTCCCGCCCCGGACAAACTATAACCCGCTCATCTCACACCCCAAAACAGCAAAGCGCTGCACGCTAGTGGGTACGTACAGTACGTCACTTCAATTGTACTTTTTCTGGCGTGTTCACTCTTCAGCTTGAGCTTTTTCTCGCATTCGACTTCACTCTTCCTTTTGAAGAAAAACATAAAAACTCAAAATGCTTTCAAGTCGCGTGACACTGGCAGTTCGATCTGCGGCCTTTGGCCAGTCTCGGAGGGGTCTCGCTACCGCTGCGGCCGTGACGGCTGCTAGCCGAAGTCATAAGGTCGTCGTTATTGGAGGAGGCTCTGCTGGTCTCGCGATCAGCCATCAACTTCTCCGGAGCGGCCGATTCGCCAGTGAGGATATCGCTGTTGTTGATCCTGCTCAGTGGCACCATTACCAGCCTGGATGGACACTCGTCGGTGCTGGGCTGAAGACCAAGGAGGAGTTGAAGATGTCCATGCCTGAGCTTATCGACCCCAAGCTCAAGTTCTACAACGTCAGCGTTGATGCCCTCACTCCTGAGGACAACAGCATCACGCTTGGAACTGGCGACAAGGTCAACTATGAGCACCTCGTTGTTGCGCCTGGCATCAAGATCAACTACGATAGCATCAAGGGCCTTCCCGAAGCTCTCGCCGAGCGCAACGGTCCTGTCTCTTCCATCTACGGCTACGACTACTGTGATAAGGTCTTCCCCAACATTCAGCGCCTCCAGAAGGGTAACGCCATCTTCACACAACCCGCTGGCGTCATCAAGTGCGCCGGTGCTCCCCAAAAGTCCATGTGGCTTGCTCTCGACCACTGGAAGCAGACTGGTCTCTATGACCCCAAGAACCCCTCCGGCTCTCCTATCAAGATTACCTTCGCCACCGGCCTCCCTGTCATGTTCGGTGTCCCCAAGTACAGCGCCGAGCTCGAGAAGATGCGACAAGAGCGTGGTGTTGAGGGTCTTTTCCAGCATGATCTTGTTGCTATCGAGGGCAACAACGCTGTCTTTGCCAATGGTCAGGACAAGGTCACCAGGCCGTTTGACTTCCTGCACGTCGTTCCCAAGATGGGACCTCATGCTTTCGTCAAGAATAGCGCTCTCGCCAACGAGGCTGGCTACGTTGACGTCAACGACAACACCCTCCGCCATAACAAGTTCTCCAACGTCTGGTCTGCTGGTGATGCTTCAAGCCTTCCTACTTCCAAGACCGCCGCCGCTGTTACCTCCGAGGCGCCCGTTCTCGTCAGCAACCTCCTCCGCGCCATCGATGGCCAAGAGCCTGAGCCCGCCTATGATGGCTACACCTCATGCCCTCTCCTCACAGAATACGGCAAGGTGATGCTCGCCGAGTTTAAGTACGGTGGCGTTCCCAAGGAGACTTTCGGAGAGATTCTCGGCATTGACCAAGCCGTTCCCCGCCGCTCGTTCTACCACCTGAAGAAGGACTTCTTCCCCTGGGTTTACAAGAACTACATGGTAAAGGGAACATGGGGAGGACCTAAGGGCTGGATTAAATAGATAAAAGTTTTGGACTTGCCGTGTATGTTAGAATTGTACCATTGGGAAGATTGTATACCCACGGAGGAACTGGAATAAAAGCTGCAAAATAATGACCCTAACGACGCATGGCTTTGCCGCTGTGATGACGGTTTATTCGTTTTTGGCTGACGAACAGACGTGGTGGCTGATAGCCCTCGGCCAAACATGAGAGAAGCCCAACTTCGCCATAACTAGAGCGCCATCCACTTTTGGGGAAATTCGTCCTGCTTCCAACTGAACGCACTTGAAATAAGTCCCTCCTCTTCGGTACAGAAAAGCATACCGGCTGCCATTGCTCACAATATTCTCCTGGCTCAGCTTCCCCAAACCGCGGATGTCGTACAATTACTCACCCACAGCTGCAAGTTTTGAGTCCTACCCATGGACCAGAAAGTCAGGGTTTTACCTTGACGCTAAAGCGCTCAAACTTCTCCACAAAATCGAATGCTTGGAACACAGACTCCGCTATCTCAGGCGTCGACTAGACGTCAACACACGCGATCTCGAGAAAATAGACTTCTACAGAACAAAAGCCAAACTCGGCTGGTTCGGATCGCTACGTCGGCGATTGAATGAGCAGTTAGATCACGAGAAACAACGCGAGCGCCAGATTGACCAGATACGCACCAAACTCCTGGAAGCCCAGATTCCTTTGGATATGGAGTTGATAGCCAGCAAAGAGGCGAGGCTAGCGAAGCTTCAGGCAGAGTTTGAATCGAGGATCCAGTGGGAGAGCAAGGAGGCTCAGAAGGATTACCGGAAATGGCTTTGCGATGAGAAAAGACGAGAAGATGCGAAGAACAATTGGAAGATGGAGCAGAAAAGGAGGGATAGGGAAAAGTGGGAGGGGAAGTGGCAGAAATTTCTACTGAGCGAGGGAGCCAAGAAAGAGGTTTCTAGGGGACACCCTAAACTGTGGGGTTCTTTCCTTCTGTAAATGGCTCTTTATGGTTGCGGTTCTGGTGGTTTGCATGCTTTGGGCGAATTGTGGCCTTTGGAGGTTGTTTGACGTTTATCGACGGACATGGGAACCACGACATCACGATGAGATTTTGGAGGGTTAATATGGCATGACTGGGAAACATCTTTAATTGTTTGGATTCACGTTTTCCATTTCTTTGCTTCTTGCTTTTATACTTTGTTTCTTCCCCGTTTTTGCTCTTATCTTGCATGGTCATCTTTGCCCCTCGATTCGACCAACACTGGCACATACAGCGGACGCACCAAGTTCAGTAGCGACTTGTATTTTGGCAGGACGTTAAGGAGACTCATTATCCCCCTACAACTAATGGAGATCGGACACTACGTCTATGACAACGGCTCGAGCCTGGGGTTAGTTCGGCTCGGTTTCACAATGTTTAATATATTAGATCTGTTTTAGATTATACAAATGAGTAACCTTTTTATGAGTCGAGATCCCCACAATGAGTCATTAACCCACCTACGAAAGCTCAGAAGGATGCGTGATGAAATCTCTCCGATAGCGACAAGACGCGCGTTTGTCGATGCGTGATTCACTTGAACGTATGACAACACATTAGCATATCAATACATGGAGCGTTCCCGCCTCGGGCCTCCACTCGGCCAGTGATATCGAGAGGAGGCCAGAGGCAAATAACGTGGGTAAAGCCTTGTTAGTCGAACCTTATAAGGCTTGAGCCAAACACATCAAACACGGTGGTGGAGGATAAGTTTGCGAGATGTGGAATCACAAGATATAAGTTAAGTAGTCTGGCGGACCACACAGGCAATAGAAACACGGCAACAGCCAAATATGATACGCTTTTACGCTACGCGCCGCAGTGAGGGACACGCGTTTAAAGTTTCCCTTGAAATAAAAACAGATGAGTGGCTCAAACGCGTCTATGTGGATTGGTGGTCTTTGCCTTTGTGTTGGGGCTGAAGCCTCTTTCTCTCAACCTTATCACAGGTTGGGTTTGAAGAAGCACAAACCCCGTCGACTTCTTTAAGAACCTAGAAAGCCCAGAAAGCCCACTACTTCCCCTTGCTACCAAATATTCTCTGCGGCTTCAAAACAATTTCCTCAAAATGGATTTTATTGACTGCTACGAAATATTGCAGCTGCCTTACACAGCAAATAAAGATGCGATCAAGACGGCGTATCGACAACTGGCTAAGACGACACATCCAGATAAAAACCCCGAGGATGCCCAAGCCACTTTAAATTTCCAAAAGGTTAGCAATTTTTAACTTGCCCAGCGTATATACTAAGCAGCTGGAAGCTCAACGACGCATACGCTACACTATCAGACACGAAAAAGCGTCGAATTTATGATCTAGAGTACGAACGGCAAACAAGATCATATCTCCCTCCGTTTCTCACTGAAGTGAGAACAAACAAATCCACGAATGAGAATACTGCACCTTCCCCCTGGTTCAGTGACACGTTCTTCGAGGGACCTTTCCCAAATGACCCCGAACCAATACTGATTGACATACGCGAGGTGGAGAAGTTCATTCGGCAGTTCAAGTCTTGCGTATCAAACACGGAGAAAGAAGTGAGACTCCAAAAGCCAAGGGTACAAGAGAAAGAAGAGGCTATACGAGTTCTTGAAGAAGAAATCTTTACAGCGGGTTTCGAAATGATAGAGAAATATGAATGCGGGGCTGGGCCGTCAAATTTGGAACGCACAAGAGAATACCCTCAGATTGAAGCGCAAATGAGCCGTAAGGTCGAGGTGGAAGCTGAGCTCAAGGAGGAAGAAGAAAAGCTTGCAAGTCTCGAAAGGCAGCTTCTGGAGTTTAGCAGTCGACTCTCCTATTGGGAAAAGAAGAGGAGGGATGCTTTGGGTCGCAAACCTTAGACTTCATGCGAATCTGATCCGCTCGGTACATCAGGGTGGCAATACAATACCATGCGGCGTAGTGCGAAGAAGAAAAAACCAAGCTTCTCTGCTCTGGATGTATAGCCTGGTACGAGAGAGGAATTGGAGGTAGCGGAAAGACGGCGTCGAGAAAGAAAGGGGAGAGTGGTCAAGAAGGACCAACAAGCTCCTGGGGAGAAAGTACAGCACAAAGTAGCAACAGGGAGTGGGGAAATTAGAAGTACCAAGGGCTCTGGGAAAATGTGCTCTGATGCGGGATGCGGGATCGATGCTTCGCCTGTACACGGACTCATGACACCACCAGCGTGAAAGTTGGGCCAAATATGTAAAGTAGCAACCTCAAGATTGTCATTCAACTCTGAATTATATGCCAAAAGTCTCCGTTGATAAAATATGTGTATGAAAAATTCCAGTTCTCAATATTCGGTCCCGACGCGCTCTTGGATCCATGGTCATAAAGAAAGACCCCAAACAGAAGATATGTCTCAGAATAATTACAATAGAACACCAATAGCAATGAAGATCATCGTGAGGGAGCCCATAATGCCCCTTTTATAGCGCCCAGCCTCCGCAACTACAACTTCAGGCACTGCAGAGCCATTACCACTGGCCCCAGAAGAAGACTGTGAAGGCAGCGCATGCCCAGCGCCAGGATACGTATTCTTCCCGTCACTCGGTTGATTCTGGATTGGCCTGGCACTCTCGATATGACCCGATTCAGCACCAGCGGTAGGCTTGGCATGTCTGAGGGCCGTAGTCACTGTTCTAACAGGTCCCGGTACCGCATGATATGCAGCTCGGGTCGGAGCGAAATCATCAACCAAGTCTTGTGATCCATGAGCATCATTTCTGGCTGGCTCTGTAACGGCAGCGCAAGGTGCAGTGATTGTGACTTCATTCTCGCCATGATGACCGCAAGCGTTGCAAGGCATAACGTAAGTGGTCATCTCGACAGTGGGAACGGGAGGGTGAGCACAACGGCTGCAAGGCTCATAAGACAAGGTAGCGCAGTACTCGGTGACAGTCATGGTCGAAGGGTTGTTTGGGTCGACGATAGTGTAAGTGACTGTAGTAACCGTGGTCTCGACCAGTGTCTGTCCTGGCTTTGTAACAGAATCGATCACTGTCTCAACCGGCTGGAGGATGAGAGATTCAGTTACAACATCCGTGACAGTGGCCACTGGCCTAGAGGAAATGGCATCTGTGGGAATGACTGTGACTCCGTCTTGCGTGGTAACTGGTACCTCAACCTCCGTGCTGGTCTCACCGGGTGAGGGAGGTTCGTCATCCAGAGCGTACAAGGTCAAGAGGATATTAGCTGGTGCAGAACGCGTGTCGAGCGCTTTGCGTGGGCCAACCCAACGGCGCTCGGAAGAGGATACAGCAAGACCACCACAGAAATGGCTGCTATCACCTGGACAGGGAACATCGCATCGGCCATTCAACACCAGGCTAGTTGAATCAAGGGAGTCTGACGCATAACAGGATCTATTCAGTTGATTAGAGTCAGAAAAGAGATGGTTATTTGATGTTAACTTACCGATCATAGATTCCCACGTAGGCTCGGCCTCTGGCCAAGGCAACACAGGTTGAAGTGGTCATGTTTGCACCAGAGCCTATGAGGTTGAAGCTTGGGTAACCTTCCGCGGATCCAAGACAGCCCCTGTAGGTATACTCACGAATGGTATCAATGTTTGAAGGGCCATCAACGGGGGAGGATGTTGCTGGAGGAGCATCGGATGATGAGGTTGTTGGGATCTCTGGAGAACTGGACGTCACTGATTCAACTGGAGTAGATGTGGTCACTGGGATAACTTCTGAAGTCTGAGTCGAAGTCGTGGTCATGGTATCCTCCGCGAAAGAGGTACTGTCAGAGGAAGATGGAGGGGTAACGGTGCTGATAGTCGAGGAGGCCGTAGACTCGGTAGAGACCTCAGGGATGACAGTGCTAGGCTCAGGTGTGCTTGTCGTAGTAGACTCAATCAGTTCGTCTGTAGTCGGCACGATGGACTCGCTGGTAGTTGTATCTGAAGCGAGAACAGGTCCTTGGTCAACGCTGGTTGATGCAGCCTCACTGGTTGTGCTGAGAATTGGCTCAACATCAGTAGATGTTGGGGACTTGGCTGGCGTAGATGATGTCATTTCTTCAGTAGAAGTTGACACCTCGGCAGTCGTGGTTGTTTCCAATTCGCTAGTGATGACAGTCGTGAACTGTTCCGTGGTGGTTGTTTCCTCCGTGGTGGAAACTGACTCAGATGTGATATCAGCCGTGGTGGTGGTAGTCTCAAAGAAAACCGAGGTTGTCTGTTCAGTTGTCGAAACCAGCTCCGTTGTGGTGAGCTCGTCAATAGCGGTGGTTATAGTCTCGGTAGTCGAAGTCTCGACGGTTGTCGTAGACACCTCCGTGGTTGTTGTTACTCCAACGCTTGTAGTCGTGAGATCATCCGTTGTCATAGTTGCTGGTTCAGCAGTCGTGGTGCTAGTCACTTCCCTAGTTGTAGTGGTTGCCTCCCCAGTAGTTGTTGTCTCACCAGTCGTGGTTGTCTCATCAGCAGTCGTCGTGGCCTCGCTTGTGGTCGTGGTAACCCCGGTAGGCTCCACGAAAACGATAAAAGTACCTGATGCAGTGCCTGATGCAGGAATAGTAGAAGTGTAAGGCTGCTCTCCAGGGGGAAGCGTGGTTGTTGTGTAAACATAGTTGATCTCAACTTCGTCAGATCCATAATCGCAGTCGACACAACCCTCTGCTCGAAGAAGAAAACCAGAGTCATTGAATGCATCTCCAACGTCACAGACGGATATGATCAAGACCAAGGGGCCACCAGGTGGAGCTGGTATCGTTCTCACGAGCGGAGGTGAGGATCGCGTATACCCTGTGAGACTGTCTGGTGGGACGATGGCATCTGGTGTGAGGAGGAAAGGAGACAGGGCATTGATTTGATTCGCATTGGTATCAAGAGCGTACTGAACCAGGGGACCATTGCTCAAATCAAGAATAGATATAGCATCCATATTGGCAAGTGTGCTACGTAGAACGTTAGAAAACTAAAGTGCAGTCACGGGTTCATGGGCATGTACCTTGGCGCTTCTTGTGTAGCAAAGACGAATTCGATACGGACACCGTTGAATCCAGGCTCAAGTTCCAGCTGAACTTGTAAAGCGTTGATATTCTGGGTTCCTGGGGCACAAACCGCATCGTAACCGGTTCCAATACCAGTATCGACGTTTCGATCCCCCGAGGTGTAGGCTCCCGTCGCCTTTCCGCTAGTCAACATGCCTCCACTCCCGAGACCGAACGGCCCATCAGTGAATGTTCCCATGCTCGTTTCACCGAGCGAATATACACCCAGGATCATGAGGCCTGGTCCATTAAAGATGGCTGAGGCCACTGCATCACCACTGGTTGTTTCGGTGATAGAGAAGCATCTGGCCAAGAAAGGAAGTGCCGTAAACGCGGCCAGAGACTTTGTGTTAGTGAACCTCATGTTGCTAGTGAGTGACTTCTACTCAAGGCTTCAGTAGCCAGAGGTAGAGAAAAGAATAGACGCAAAAGAGTGAGCGAAGTGAGTGAATTAATGAATGAATTCAGCATAATTTTTCGATTGGTCTGGCACACTTAAATAACCGAAGCTCGAAGAAAAGAAAACACCTGTTTTGTTTGACTCATTTCCTCATGTCGCGATAACAATTGTTATCGAAAAGCCATCTGACACGACCTGACTCATGGGACACCAGCTATACCGTTTTAACGTCTGACTTGCGATAATTATTGTACAGGCTTTGTCTTCGATTGGCATATGAGCATTGCTTTCACTTCCCTGGCATTTACAATGACATCCCGTAACAAGCATAACGGTATCTGTCAAATAGCAGAGGTTTACACGCGACTTCACATGATTCAAACACACCCGACTGGGGTCAACGGCTGAATGGGTTTCTGAGACATCTGCAATCCATGGAGCCTGTTCCCGAGTTTTTGATACGTCTACAGATGCCAGCAGAGACTAATTTGGGCGCCAGCACAAGCTTAAGTTAGCGTCAGCAGGCTGGTTCGATTAGCATACCAGCGGAACAAGGCGAGACAAGGGAGGATCAAATGGAAGGTCATTAAACCTGAGTAGAGGAATTGGTTTGAGATGTCATTGCGCTCATTTGGGGAGTAGTTCCGCGTTCTCAATTATGAGAATAACCGAGCCCCTGAGGTCGCAGTATTGTTCCAGGGTCTAGACTATGACGGTTCGAGGCGAGACCCTGACCAAGTGTCACTAAACTGTATTGGTATCCCAGAAAAACAGATCAAGTATTAAATTTGATCTCGTTATACAACCTCATGTCGCAGCGCGGATGTGTAATCACAATTTACTGCTGCCCTGGGCCTTTAAGCTCATGCTAGTTTGACTTCGTGGAGAACTTATCACAATAGCACTTTATTTGGACATTTTTTTGTCAGCGCCTACTCCTTTCAAGCCAGGCATGGGAGGCGACCTCAGTGGTTGATCCATGGTGGACTACCCTACGGACGCATTGAAATTTGAATTTCTTGGATCTCGCATGCGCGCTGTTCGAAATTACTATGGCTTTCCTATGTAGAGAATGGCTACTGCAGCCTTGTCGTGAATAATGACCCATCCTGCTGTTGATTTAGCTGGCTGTAGAGGTGCATCGGGACCAATGTCCACAACCCGATCGTCGATGCAGGCTGTGTCATCTGTAATCCTGATTACACCAACTCTCATGGTGGGCCATGTCGGCCGAGCTTCTCTCCACAGCTTAAACCAGATGCTGGCCAACAGTCTACCAACCATAATGGACGAGCTTGATTCGCAGGTTGAACATACCCTATCTAATCATCGGATCGCCCACTTGCGCAACCCGAACTTCGGCCGAGGCGTCGATCTTCTCCAGGATTGACGTAAGAACTCTGGGGTAGCGGGGTAAATAAGTTCGGAGACCTCGGGGGACAACCACCATGCTCACACTTGAACTTGGGCTGACAGGATATACCCCATATCATTGGACACAGCTATCACTCTTCAAACCTCGGGAGTACAAATCGGCAAGTCTCATGACCAGTGGATGTGCGTTATAAAACCTCGACAAGTCCAAACTCAAGGAGTAACCTCGTTCTCAACGAACCTCTAGCCTCTTGACACTAGCGATACCTCGAGATGACGACCTCCCCGATTGCGGTGTTTGCTATACCGGCGGTGGTTCTCGCACTGCTCTTGCGGTTCATCGTCCAATCTTTTCGCTCTCCACTACGAACTGTCCCGGGACCTACCCTCGCCCGATTCACAGATGGCTGGTACTTCTGGAAAGTTTGGAAAGGCTCATTCCAAGATGTAAACCTGGATCTGCACAAGAGATACGGTATGTTCGCCCGCCGGTGCCTTATGGAAAATCCACTGAATACCTTGTCGCAGGAACGATTGTACGATATGGGCCCAACCGATATAGTTTCAACGATCCCGAGGCAGCCAAGACAATCTACGGTCTGGGCACTCACTTCCCAAAGTCATCTTGGTACTCGACTTGGGCAAGTCCCGGCACATGGGCCATCTTCAGCGATCAGTCAGTCAAACGTCACAACCAGAACCGAAAGCTGTATCAAGCGACATACGCAATGTCATCGCTTGTACACTACGAGCCCTTCGTCGATGACTGTGCCGACATCTTCACCCAACGTCTCTCCGAGATGTCCAGCACCTCGACGAATCTTCCTGTCGACATGCGACACTGGTTTCAGTGCTATGCATTCGACGTCATCGGTCTGATTACCTATGCAAAGCGCTTCGGCTTCCTGGACAGTGGAGACGATGTTGGTAATGTTATCGGTGCTTTGGAGGACCACTTGGGTTATGCGACCCTGGTTGGCATTTTCCCAAGTCTGCATAAGTACCTCTTCAAGGTCAGGAACTGGCTAGCCGGAGGAAAGGGAACAGGGAGAGCATACATCCTGAACTTTACAAACGAGAGAATCCGTCAAGCCCAGGTAGCTCCCAAGCCCGTCGCCGCAGAGAGTGAGGTCACCATGGAAGATTTTCTCACCAAGTTTCTGGCCAAGCATGCTGCCTCACCAGATGTCTTCACGCAGTATCACGTTCTAATGGGATGTACATCGAACATGGTGGCAGGGTCAGATACAACTGCCATCAGTCTTTCAGCTGTTCTGTACTACTTACTGAAGAACCCGGATTGCTTGCAGAAGTTGAGGGCCGAGATAGATGATTTGACAGCTCGAGGGGGATTGTCGAAATCCCCCACCTTTAAGGAAAGTCAGCAGATGGTTTATTTCCAGGCTGTTATCAAGGAGGCGCTACGAATGCATCCCGCCACTGGTCTCCCACTCGAGAGAGTTGTTCCCGAGGGCGGCGCAACGATATGCGGGCGATTCTTCCCAGAAGGAGTCAGTTCATTATGATGGAATTCAGAAAGTTTGAGCTCGCTGCTGACGAATGATACAGACTATTGTCGGTATCAACACATGGGTAGCTCACCGTGATACTCGAGTGTTTGGTCAAGACGTCAATTCCTTCAACCCCGACAGATGGCTAACTGCAGAGAGTGAGAGACTCTCCATGATGAACCGTTACTATATGCCCGTATGACTCCCTCGGCTGAAGCATTCGATCACATCACTGACGAAAGACCACTTTAGTTCGGACTCGGCTCACGAAACTGTATCGGCCGACACGTCTCAATGCTTGAGATGTCAAAACTGATTCCACGAATTATCCGTGATTTTGACTTCAGCCTTGATTCGTCGTTGCAACATCAGAATTGGCATACCCAGAGCTATTGGTTCGTCAAGCCGCTAGACTTTAAAGTCCGCATCCAACCACGCCTTTCGGAGAAGCAGAGGGTATGAGGAAGGCGGTCGAAACCGAAATGGTTATAGTTATTTCCTTAGAAACATGTATCCACTCTACCAGGATCAACGTTTCTATGTTCAGTTCTGACTCAAACATTGGGACTTTTAACAGTGACTTGCTTCATATTAACACAAATATATGTCCGTCTTGCGAATAACCTGTGAACTCTGACCACGGGATGGATACTACCAGATCATGGCCATTGACAACGACATCTTCAAGACGTTTCACTAATCAGTTTCTCGGACAGCTCCCAAAGCTCCTCCGCCTCATCATCAGACTCAGCCTTTGGATGCGTACCGCTGCAAATCTGACAATCTTCCAAGAATACACCGTAGTTCTCCTTTCCCTCTCGTTTCTCACCTGGCCCGAGTTTGGGATCCAGCGCCGCAACAACAGTGGTTGACCCCCCGGCCTGAAGAGTCTTGTACTTCACCCCTCTCTGGTTTCCTACCTTGACAATTGCCTCGCGAGCTTCAGATGGCATGTGCCTGCTGAGTTCTGTCTCGATCCATCCTGGAAAGACCGCTAGAGATAGGATTCCGTAACGCTCGTACCATCGCTTGTTCGCGCCAATGCTGAAGAGCACGTTGGCGACTTTGCTCTGGTTATATGCTGCCAAGGGGATATAGCTTAGCTCCTCAACATTGGGAGAACCCCATGCTCTATGCACGTCGTAGTCGGGCCTCTCTTCTTCCGGTAGGTCCCTGTTCTTCTTCTCAAAGTTGATGTCACTCCATCTCATGTACGCCCACTTCGGCGATCCACTGGACACATTGATGATACGAGTTGCACTTTTGGGGCTCTCCTTAGCAGCCCTGATCAGCTTTGGTAAAATGAGGCTGGTGAAAAGGAAGTGGCCAATATGATTGGTTGCGAAATGCATCTCAATCTTCTCTGGGCTGAGCGCGCGTTCTGGGAGAAATGCGACCCCAGCATTGTTGATGAGCAGGTCGACCCTCGGAATGTCATCTCGACCGAGAAGTTCCGCAGCGGCGGCACGAACTGACTGTTGGCTTGAGAGGTCGAACTGGAGGATGACGTAGTTAACCTGAGAGTAGAGACTCTTCATTACATCGACGCTTTCTTGGAGTTTGGTGCGAGAGCGGCCGGTGATGATGAGATGCGACGGCCCCTGCGATGCCTTAGAATGTTCTTTGTTAGATTATCGCGAATTATGAATCGAAGCCATATTTCTCACGTACCAAAGCTTCGGCTGTTGAGAAACCGATCCCGCCTCGGTTCACTCCTGTGACCAGCACAACCTTACCTGAAACTTGTGCAGAGAAGGCTTGAGCGACCTCAAGACCCTCTGTGTCACCATTGAATTGGGAGAATGTCGTTGCTGTCATTTTTGCGCTTAATGATGATGAATCGAAGCAGAAATGCCAGGCCTGAGATGCTCGTGTAGAATGCCCTGCTTCTTCCTTTTCTTAAAGCAGGAAAAGATTGAACTTATAGTAGAGGCAGCCGAAAACCTTTTTTATGATCGTCATAGTAAATCCCGCTTATTGTTATGGTTCGATGTGAGTTGCTAGGAGAATAGATACCCTAAACATGGACTTAAGCGGAGTTAAGTGATTCAACACCAGGATTTCGGCAAGCACACGCCCAACTCCGTTGATCATTTGCAAGCTGCGACTTCGAAGCGGTTTTCAGAATACTGAGAAAACTAGGCTTTCGGTGGTTTCCGGCCCGTTAAGCCCGAAATGTCGGTAGGGCTGATCCGGTAGGACTAAACTCTAATTGCTTTGTTGACAGTGTCAGATCGCCTGATTGTATGTGAGATGAAGTGTGAGCAAGTGGCGTTATTCGTGCCGCCAAATCACATTCCATTGATCCTTCTATTTCTATCGGATCTAGAAAGCATACCAAATATGATGATGTGCGTGTCAGGCCCTTCCTTGAAGTTCAATCATGGATATCCGGGGATCAGACTTGCAACAAGCTGAAAATGGTTGATTCAGATATAGACCAGCCGCCGCTGATGGTTGTTAACGGGATAAGCGAGATTAGTTTCAATTTGAGGTGAAACACACAGCCTTATCATGGTGCTCTTGGAGTGATACTTTGGGACAAGCCAAAAGCAGGCTGTGACAGCCTGCAGCGCCAAGAATCTCATCGCCAGTAGCTATTCGCCCATCGAGGGAAGCTGAAAAACATTTGCACATTGAGACCAGACTATTGAGCGCCACGAGGTCATGCAAATGTGATAGGCGCGGTCAGTAAATTTCCTTCGATGGGTACTTGAGTCCAAAGCTTCCCTCTTCTCGAACTCGATAGCCTTATTCTTGCTGACCCGCATGTTTCCTGAAACCGCTTTCCAGCATGGATCAATTCTACTTGATTCTAATATCTCTACTACTATTTCTCCAGACTCAGGTGATTACTGTGCAATGTGATTCTATAATTGGTTACACTGTCTCAGATGGAACGAGTATTGCTTCCCTCCACACTTCAAGGCGACTTTGACTAACGAAAAACCCCCCAGCCGAAACGTTCAGCTGCCCGAGTCCAGCATCTTTCCGTACGACGTATACCTTCTTTGATGACCCAGATACGTACGCCCACTGCGACTGGTTCACTTCCGAGGCGGGCAGTAGTTTCGAATGGCGAGTCGGCACATACTGCGATGGCAATACGGCCCTGTTTACCCACTGGACAGAAAGCGGTCCTGGTTACTCTTCTTCGATGATTTGGTAATATCCCATGAACCGCAGCTCATGTATGTCAGTCAAGTACATACTAACATGCTGTGATAGCGACGGAGATTGTGTGGCCGTAAGGTTATACGATTACCACGATGAGTTGGAGGGACTTCGATGGCTGGTCAGCTGCAATGACTCCATCGGTGTTCCAACCAGCATAAGCACCTTGTTCTTAGAGAATCCAACAGACTGTAAGTGGTGCATTTAATGGGATAGTTGAACAGGGGACTGACGTGAATGGGATGGTAGGGGAGACTGAGACCGAAACCACGACAACTACGAGCGAGTCATCGACCGCTGAGGCCATTAGCACGTCGTCAACGGAGATTGAGACGAGTTCATCCGCCACATTTCCGTCACGTACATCGGAACCAGAAGAAACAGAGAGTCCCAGTGATGGAGGGACCAAAGGCGGTCATGGGCCTAGTAGAGGTGTTATCGCTGGTGCTGTAGTCGGCTCAATCGCAAGCGTAGCCTTCATTGTCGGTGTCGTCATCTTAGCTTTCAGGATGGGAAGAAGAAGCCGAGGCGATACCGAAGGACCAGGTGGCGGCTTCAGAGATCCATTGAGGTCTATACCAATGCCCACCGCCGCGTCCCATCTACCTGAGCCCAAGCCGGCTGTTCCGGTCGTCCAGCCGGTATTTGTAGAAGATAGCCAGCCGTATCACAACAGCAGTCAAGGATAGCGGAGATATTAGGATGTAATATACATTGTAGAACGAAATCTGAATGCGAAGCAAGATCGATCTGACGAAATGTAGACGTCTACGTTGCCTCAAGTAATATTAGGCTGGACATTCAATGCAATTTTATTGAGTCTTGACCCTTCTTCTAATCGTCCGACCTTCTATGGACGTTTTAGTTCACTTCAGCATCGTTCGCGATTCTATACTGTTTGTATCAGTTCAGGACTATTGATACTTTTACACAAGGGTTGTTTCTGCTTGTCAGTTGATGGCTCTTACCTTTCAGGAACATCTGCTGGGTGGGTAAACAAGATTTTGGCACCTCGCCACGCTTACCTCTTGAGGCAGGGCCTGGCCAAGCCACTACCTGACAACGAGGTTCTCATTGCCTTAAATTGTAGACGCAAACATCATTCCCCGCATGGCTGCCTACCATTAACAGCATTCTGCATATGGCGTATGTACTAGTCCTACAAACCGTGTCTCCACTGACAGTCTGAGTGTAGAACAGCTCTGTCACTTTCTCCGCGTCCACACGGGGATACCGAGAAATGTGACGTCTCTTCTGCCGTCGATCTTGCTGTAAGACAAACGCGGCTGAGAGCTTAAATCTGCAGAGAGAACTTAGAACTTAGTAAGACGAACGCCCTCGCAGTCGACTAACATGTAACGATATCAGAATAAACTTGAGATTGGAAAGAAAGGTTTTAGAGTTTTGTACCATAGTGTTGGCATTTTGTTTCCTCTTGTCTCCCCGCGATTAGGCGGAGGCATTCATCCTAACAGGTATACCTCCTGTCTCTTGCGGCTAATATTTAAACACGATCCATTCCAGCCAGTCGACTGATTCTTCCCAAAACTGTTTTGCACTTGAACATCCTCTTTGTATATCTAAAGTATCCTGCTATCCAGAATTTGATCGCCAATACTTCATCAGAGCCCCAGATCAGGGTGACTTGTCAGCTCATCATGGGCAGTCTGTGGGGAGAGACTCATACCCATTCTGATACACCTTACCACCAGCTATGGCTGCTGGATGGCGGGTTCAAACGTGATTCATTCGTGTACTACGGGTCATGGGAAGAGGATAACTCTATCGTATACAGAATCACCACCAACACGGCTACCGTTAGCAAGTTCTTTGCCACATTCACGCCCATCAAAGCAAATTATGTCCTTCTCAAGGTCCAACTTCCCACGCCAGCGGCAGCATACAATCAACTAAAGGCAAACGCCCCCCAGGCTATGCTCCCGCCAGACGATTTCAAATCAGCCTTGGGGGACAAGAACTTCATTACCGCCCAGCCTTGGGGAGGGTTCAAGGGATCCGAGATCCGAGAGTTTGTCAGGGCCAATGAGTCTAAGATCCTCATTGAGAAAAGGGAGTACAATACCATGAGGGTCTACACCATTGTTTGGGCACCGAACGGTGATAAATGTCGATTGGAAGGTATGAATAAGTTCATCTGGAAGGTTATTGGTGGCGAGCTCAATGTCGACAACTGGACAAACTTTATGCGCCTTGCGGTCTCTGTCACGGTTGGAGGTCCAAATTGAAGCTTGAATAGACACCAGACAAGCTGTGACATGATACAGCGGGTTGAATAGAGGAAGTGTAGAACATCTATAGTAGAGATATTAAATTCATTTAAACTAAAAGATGTGGGTATCAAACTACTAAGCAACAATTTTCTCACTCGAATCCCAGCGCCAAAGAGTACTTCATAGCCAGTAAGCAAATCACGAAGAGAGAGAGGGAGAAGGCCTCAGATAGCGGTGTCGTAAGTCGGAAGCGCATCATATAGGTCCTGTCCAGCCTGTACTTGTTCCTATTCCCTTATTAGTTGAAACGTTTTCGAATATAGACTTGGCGAAACTCACATAGGTTGGCACATGGTTGATGCCCGTCTCGTGATGTCCTTCGACAGCAATCTGCAATGGCAGTCGCAGCGTGAAGCTGCAACCATGCGCTCTCGAAGCCAAAACAATTTCTAGCATGTAGGTCCGGCTGATGAGGCAGGAGTAAAAGGTCGGAAGCAAGATCTTGTTATCGGGGCTCGGCAGCTCGATCGAAACAGGCAAAGTTGCTGCATGTCGAGGCGCTTCCGCCTTGATGATATCACTACTCTTCGAACCTCGTCTGGAAGCCGTGCGGGGAGGCTCGTCACCCATTGCAGAGTTCTCCGAGCCTCTGCGCGAGCTCGGTGCTGACATTGAAGCTGATGTCTGTTCCCAGTGAGGCGCGGGAGACTTGGTGACTGTTGCGCTCTCATCGAGAACAAAGCTTAAGATGGGATTCGGCATCACGCTGGGGAAGTTGTGTTGATCTGGTAAAAAGCTAAGATGGCCTGTAGAGTAGTATGTCGATGCTTTGATGGTAGCTGACTTTGCGTACATCTCGGGTGGAGTCGCTTTCTTGGAAGTTGGCCAGAACTCGAGATCGATATTGATTGAGCATTCTGATGGCTGTAGCTTGTCGGCTGAGATGATGACGGGATCGGGTTGACGTGTGGTTGCTCTGACGTAGCCTAACCTGGAAGAGAGAATGTCTTTTCGGATTGACTTCTCTTGAGTCATAGTAAATCGTGGATTTCCCGGTAGGATATGAAGAGGAGGCTGCTCTGGAAGATAAGGCATGACTTTCACAGGATGAGTTCTTTCGAGAACCATAGATTTGCCCTTATCAGTCTTGAGAAGTGCTCGTGCATCAACACCGTAGTTGATAGCAATAGTATGGACAGCCATGTCATCGTGCTCCCAAGATCCAATAGTCGGCGGTAACTGCAGATGTCGTTCCCGAATAATCGCATTTCGATGCTTGCAAGCCGCACTGGGTAATTGGTATGGAATGACGAAAGAGAAAGGAACCTCGTAGTTTTGACCAGCCTGAAGCACTCCATCGGGCGGAAGGGCACTTTCTGGGATTGGCATTCGAAGCTGAAGAAACTTGTGTCCTGATTTAGGCATGGTGCCCTGGTGAAACATCTGAACCAGCGTTGTTTCAGAGCCTGTGAAGACTATTTCAAACGCATCGACGGTTAGATCTGCGCTTGGTGAGAATGATACAGATCCGGTGATGGTCGAGCCCGAAGTGTAGATCTTGGCCTCAAAGTGCCGATCGATGGTGATTTCGAGAGGACATTCTGACTTTCTTCGCGTGGGGACCCAACTTCCTCTACGTTTTGGCTCAACTTGTATGGTGTTGATGGGTGTAGTGTTGAACAAAACCTGGGCAGCCGACATCTTGATCGTGTTACTCGAGGAATTGTTAGCGCTGATAGTGGGAAAACTGGTTAATCTCAGTCATGAGCTGAGATAACGATGTAGGTTTGAGATGAAGATGAAAGAAGATAAAATGTGTCGTCCCCCCAATACTTGAGCTGACCTTTCAGTTCCGCCACAAGACGAGTTGGGACTGCCAACACATGACCCTTTATCTCAGCCAAGGCTCTGGTCCGCGGTGATTGGCCATCCTGGCCGACGCGACGCCCTGGTAGTGCATTTGGCCAACTGTAATTGGCTAACAAAAGCCGACCCCAGACTTGGAGCCAAGACCTCCGATTCCCGCAAGACTTCACGCCCTGGGACTGACATTTGCCAATTTCTCATCAGACTCATCGAGACAAATGATCAGCAGCTTACCAATCGCAATCCATCACATCTCAATGCTGACCTGCCAAGTCGTCGCATGTTCAGGACATTTACAAGCAATTCTGTGGAGGAATTCGCTATCTCCTCGGGTTGTCACACTCGTACGAAAGCCAAGAACTAGCAGTAAGCCACCTACCACTGAGTGAGGGGTACCGCCATGATCACAGGGAGGAAGTCAGCCTATAGCTATCTCGAGCCAAGATATGCTGGTATTTTTTCGCAAAACACCGACTCAAAGATAAGGCTTCGGAGATAGCTGTGCCGCGCTAATCCAAGAAATGTCTTTGCTGATGATGTTATCACCGGCTATACGGCGTGCGACGCGCCCTACCGGCCGTTGGGGAGGTCATTAATTGGGTTTAGTGGGATGATCTACCCCAGACTTCTGCAGTTTTCGCTTCAAGTGGTGGATGGTGACAGACGGTTAGGGCGGTACAGTATTTTTTTGGTGGTGGCCGGTGATCGGCGGGGAAAAGTGAGAACAAAGTGAGAGCACAAACAATGTCGCAGGGGTTGGTCAATGTTTTTGTACAAGCGTGCCGAGAATTTGGGCTTGAGTCGGAGATGCTCTCATTTGTCACATGTGTTGACGTTATACTTGGCAGCCACAGCCGCCGACGTTGGCCTTGGTTCAATTATTAATAAGATTGAGTAAAAGGCGTTGAGGCTCTGAGGAGGCCGTTGAGCGGGTTTGAGCGCAAACAGACCTCTGTAGTGGTTGAAGCACGCGACATTTCAGTACATCATCGTCAATTAAAAGAATCTTTACCCATGGGGCTCCTTCAAAAAAATGAGAGCAGGTCCACAAGCTACCCCAAAAACAGTGGAACTATATCGATTTGCTCTCATCTCGTGAAGTGGGCTCGTAATTGCCGATGAGCTTGTTCTCACTCAGCCGCATCTCGACGTAGTCTTTCAATTGGATCGAGAATTTTCCATGGCTCCATTTCCCCAACGTTGATCAGGAACTTTTTCATGTCTCCTCAATTATATGGAGATGCAAAAGAAAATGAGAGCATAACTTCCGAAACGCCGTTCGAGGTCCACCGACTCCATCGTCAACTTCCGACCGATATTGACAGATGGATCTGATGTGACGTGCTTGGCCAATGCGGGGTCTTATCGCATGAAGTCAGCTCCGATAATCCACCGCTTTAATGAGACCATTGTCTCGGTAATTATTTTTGGTGTTTTCCGAAGCTTTTGCAAAAGTTACATATTCGGCATGACAAACATTACAAGTCCTATCGATGTCGGAAGATGCTCGTTGAGGCATCGCGTCGTGATGGCGCCGATGACGCGCTTGCGGGCAGATGAAAATCACGCACCGCTGGATATGATGAGGGAGTATTATGCGCAGAGAGCTTCAGTTCCAGGCACGCTTCTCATTACTGAAGCAACATTTGTATCGGCCGAATCACGAGGGCGTGATGAGAATGCTCCGGGGATATTCACGCAGGAGCAGATCGAAGCATGGAGAAATGTAACGGATGAGGTTCACAGCAAAGGGTCCTTTGTCTTCATGCAGCTATGGCACGTCGGTAGAGCAGCTCGGCAACATGCGCTGGACAAAGCTGGCCTAGAAATGGTCAGCAGTAGCGACGTTCCCATCAGTGAAGAGTATCCGACACCACGGCCCATGACGGCTGAAGAAATCTGGGAGTGCATCGCATCTTTCGCCAGCGCTGCCAGAAATGCTATCGGCGCGGGTTTTGACGGGGTCGAGATTCATGCTGCAAATGGATACCTCATTGACCAATTCACACAAGATACATGTAACAGACGAACAGATGAATGGGGCGGCAGTATCGAGAATCGGTCACGGTTCTGCCTTGAGATTGCGAAAGCTGTTTCACAAGAGATAGGCCCGGATCGGACAGCCATTCGACTGTCACCTTTCAGTACGTTCCAAGGCATGCGAATGCAGGACCCCGAGCCGCAGTTCACATATCTGATCTCCGAGCTGAAGCATCTGGGGCTCGCGTACCTACATCTCATTGAGCCTCGTATTGCCGGGAACGTGGACAGGGAGACCGATGACATGGAAAGCCTTGATTTTGCGCTTGATGAATGGGGTTGGGCCGGACCAGTCATTCTAGCTGGGGGTTACACAGCGGAAAAGGCAAACAAAGCCTTGGAAGCTGGTTTCAAAGACCGGCCTGTTGTGTTTGGGTTTGGAAGACACTTTATATCTAATCCGGATTTGCCGCTTAGACTCGCGAGGAATATCCCCCTGGCGCCGTATCAGAGGGATACTTTTTATAAGGTAAAGAGCGCGGATGGATACACGGATTATCCTTTCAGCGAAGGATGGAAGGAGGGACAAACGGTAGAGCAAACGACGGTATAGACTAGAGACCGAGTTGTATGATACGACATGTTCATTATTGCGTTTGTTGATGCATGAGAGATGCTGGATGCCTACAGAATAAGCAACGCTGGGCCGCTGCGTGGGTCCAGGACGGGGGTGACCTAAGATGACATGAGACGAAACGAGAACGGTTATGAAGATACAAGAGGCAGTGTATTTAGGTGTAACTTCCAAATCATCGTAATGTCCTTTGTGACCTAAAAGAGACTCATGTATTACATTATTTTCTGTGTAAGTCTCATGGCATGAGAATGGAAGCCGTTTCAATAATGCCAATAGTGGGGCGGTGAAACGCACGGCCTCAAACATACGATGCTTGACCAAATTCACGAAGGCAAACATTGACATCGCCAACAAATTGACTGTGCACACAGAACAAAAACAGGTGAAACAATTCTTACGTAGCCGCTCTTCTTTCGCTTTCCTGCACCCTCGAACAAGATTGGGTTTCCGCCGTTGACGCCTGAAGAGTAACACACGTGGCACATCACATGACTCCGCAACTGCAATCTCATCTACCGCTTTAAAAGTGTCCGGCATTCGTTTGTGCCCGCACTTCACCATAAGCGACAGCATACCCTCTCCTCTCTCACCTCACACCTCACTCACAAATATCCCCGGAATCTTCGGCAATGCAGGGCATGTCGTCGTCATCCGCCGATAATGCTTCCTGATGCGACAATCGACAGTGCAGCTGACAAGCTTGCCGAGTTCCGCAATAACAACGCCCTCAACGACATTCTCGACCAATACGCTGTTCTGATCGAAGACTATAAGCGTCTTAAAAGCGATTATGAAGAGGAGCGTGAGGGTAGAGAGCGCTACAAGCAGCTCGCAAGAGGTCAAGAGCGTAATTCCTTTGCTCTCGTAGTCGTCGACGGAGATGGTTACATCTTTGATGAACGCTTCGTCAAAGAAGGTGAAGAAGGCGGGAGCAGAGCCGCCAAACAACTCAACGACACTATCAAAGATAGTCTACGCCGCAAAGGTCTCGAATCCTGCGAGGTCATGGTCCGCGTCTACGCCAACCTCACAGGCCTATCAAAAGCGCTCTGCAAAAACGGCCTCGCCGGAGCAGAGAAGCGCTCCTTCTCATCCTTCACAGCTGGGTTCAACCGCTCTTACGGCCTCGCTGATTTTATCGACGCGGGCGAATTAAAAGAAAACGCCGACTTTAAAGTCAAAGCCATTCTGCGCCTGTACGCCGACAACGCCCAGTGCAAGCATATTTACTTCGCGGCCTGCCATGATGTGGGCTACGTATCCGACCTTATCCCCTTTAGGGGCAACCGTGAAAGATTCACGCTTATTCGAACGCCGAGTGTGTTATTTCATAAGGAGTTTGACAGACTCGGTATGAATGTTGAAGAACTCCCTGGCGTGTTCCGCCATGTGCCACTCACATACGCTTATTCTACCGCGCAAACTAAGACGGCTCTTGCGTCGTCTAACAATATGAGCAAACTCGTCAGCGCAACTTACACAAATTCTACGATCAAAGGAAACTCAAATGATGGGAACTCGGTCTGCAGCTTTTATGTGCAAGGAAATTGTCGATACGGCAGCGGCTGCAAGTTCTCTCACGTCGACAGTAAAACATCCAGTCAGAATAGTACGCCTTCGCCATCTACAATTGGCACAAGCACAAAGAACTTGACAGGCGATTGGCGACGCGGCTCTAGCATCACCAAGAGTAATATCGAGTCTCTACCTCGAAAGGATGAAATCCCCGATGGATATGTGGCCATCAACGCTGTCGAGGACCGTCTCGACGCTTACTTGCCCCCGCCTGATCCCGATGCCGCAAGACGTCTCAAGATGCTATCGCATGAGAAGAGATTCTGCAATAATGCACAGCTGTATAATGCATGCGAGAGCGACAACTGTGGATATGAACATTCGCCAATTGATAAAGACCTGCTCCCAGCGCTTGAACATCTCTCACGTTCTGTACCTTGTACGCGTGGGGGAGCTTGCCGAAGAGTAAACTGTGTATATGGCCATGTGTGTCAGCGGGCAGACTGTCGCAACCGAGCCGGTGGAAAAAGCTATTGTCGTTTCCGCCCGCGAGTTTGCACCGCAGATTACTCTCCTGTGGACTACGTTCCAGCCATTGACGAGGGTATGATGTCCCCATCCCAACACTCCGACGATGTGGACGGACGCAACGGCGAGAACGGAGGAACGAATCTATGGGGAGATCAGTAAACAACTACAAACTACAACGGTATACCTGATAGGATTGGTATACAAATTAATGCGTTTTGGTGAAGGGGATTATTTTTCTACCTCGAGGGCCTCATTATAGAATAGCTGAGGCTTGAGGGCGCTCATTATCTTGTCAAATTACCTTCGCCCGTACAATATGGCAAATACGGAAGGCTGAGGTTTTTTATTGTCCATCCAACTGGACAGGTCAAGGGGATAATTCGAATGGGCCGTATTTAAGAAAATCGAGTTTGGACGTCTTATGAGAAAGGCACTAAAATACGGTACTTGGACAAATATAGACAAAAGGATACTATCACGGCTAAGCTTGACTTGTATGTGCTAAGACGTGATATCTTTGCCTTAAAATCATCCTAAGCAATGGAAATATTTAGGTAAGTTTAGGATAACTTAGTGCACTCTTTTTGTTCAGATCGTAGGAATTCGACAGCTTGCAAGACTCAGTGATGATGGATTCTGCGAAGACTGGTACCATAAAACAAGAGGATTTGGATTGTATAATCCCAACAAGTCTTGGTCGTTTTTCTGATCCTTAATCTAGATGTTCATGTCTCTTCTGGGGCCTAATGAGCTTTGGATAGCGATGCCCAATGCACCAACAAATGCCACGCTGATAGCTAACATGACGAGCTTGCCGAGCACGAGATGCCTTCCGGTTCCAGGGGAAGTGTTGGCTGGAGGGGGCCAGGAGACTTCTCTCCGCTTCGTATGGAGATGGCAGGTAGAATGTGTGTGACTGGGAAGTGGAAAACATCGAAGAATGGAAGTCACTTCTAATGCATTTCCCCAGGGAGATGTCGTAGTAGCTTCCATTATGAAGATGTTTGATGAGACCTTGGGCCCAGTCAGAGTTGAAACAACCTAAATCTGCTGAAGGGGCACGCAGGATTGGCCGATTGTGCGAAGTCTCTTCAACCAACAAGATTAAGATAAAGTGTACACTCTTCTCAAGTTTTCCTCAGCACTCATATAATCTCTCGACGTGGAGACAGGGCTGGACCGTTTGCTGTGGCTTCCAAATTGATTTGGGCCTTCCATCAGTTTATGAAAGTGGTTGCCCTCACTGAAGTGGGACGCGTCATCTTCACGACCACGGTCCTTCCTCAAAGTTGGCCAAAACATTCACAGGTTAACTGACCTTCGTCTGGAGCTCCCATACTTGACAACTTCATCATACCAACACACATGGAAATCCTTCTGCTTCATGCACAGCCATCCCATCCATCGCCAAACTCAAGTTTACAGGCCTTGGTGAGTAAGAACATCTTCACTTCATCCACTGCAACCAAGAACAAGCAAGATACGGCTAACTTGGCAGTGCCCTCACCATACACCCTGTGCCATCGAAGCAAAGTCCCAGCCGATTGAATCCGAAGCCTAACGATCGACCGACCGGGCACTCGACGAGCAGATGAGCCAACGGTCCAACGAAACGAATTTGGTATTCATCTCGACCGAGTCGGAAAAATCGAGCGGTCGACTGTAGGGCCTCGACCCACAAAGAGGAACGGCCTAGACGTCACGAATGGCAATTATGCAGCGCGCCAGTGTCACGATGCTTGATAGCCCTGAAAGCGAGGGCGAGTGGGACGACCTTATTTTTGAAGGAAGTCTTGCGCTTGGTTGTATCGTCTTCTTACGTGCTGAAAATGATACTCTTGTGAGTTGTTATTTATTAATTGTCTCTGTTCTAGGAAACTTCTTCATTCCACAATCTCGATTATGTCAGACGTTCACACATCGACACAAGGATTCAACCATCAAACAGAAGACGCTTGTATTGTCAACACTTATCTCAACAATATTATGACCATCATAAACTACATTTCATGTTCAAGGTCGGCGGCCTGCAAGCTTAATCATTCTGCTAATAATGGATAGATTATTTATCATACCGAGAGTTCAAATTTCATCCCACCCAAGTAGTCCGATTTCACAGCGATGCATATGATCCCGGTGACGGTAATGACAAGTTCGAGGATCAGCGGACCTTTGCCGGGCTAGGGCATTCAACTTCCGCATAAAGTCAACCGAGGAACTGCCATCCTGATTCGATGTGTCCCCTACTGTCTTTACATAGTCCCAGTCTTCCAGTGGGCCACAAGAGGAGCGCCAGTGGATTTCCAGGAACTTCCTGTCTCTGGCGTAGAATGCGTTGAGCGACCCACAGGCGTCAAACCAACTTTGGCAATCTGCTATTTCGTCAAAATGTGGCGCGTCTTTCTTTCTCTTGAGGCTGTGATCAATGAATCATAGCTTTTGGATGTCCTTCAGCTCGTAAGCAGCTTCCACCAAGTGACTAATCGCAAGATGTAATGATTCAAATCCCTCGGCCCACTCTGGATCATATTCAATTGCGATGTGCTGGAGTCTCCAAAAAGCTGGCCGATTGTCTCCTTTTGTTGGACGCGACCCAACAAAATACCAATCCACTCGGTTCAGTTTATCGGGTTGGAAAACAAACAGATCCCTGCGAGGGAAGACTGTCAAATAGTGTGGGGAGCCTCCCTCGAAGTATCCCGTCGGGGGCACCTGAAACACTTTGTGGTAAGGATACCCAAGCCAAACTCTGACGTCACTTCTTGTATACCAAAACTCATCGGTAGGCCACTCATACTGGCTGTAATGCTTTTCGATGGCAAGTCGCGACTCTTTGCAGGTATTCCACATTGCACCGTCAATGAGATACGTGGAAACGTTCTCGTTCTTGCGGTCCTTGTCCAGGCTGGCGAAGTATCTGTCGGGCGACGGCTCAGACAGTATACCACTGAAGAGGTTGCCATGCATGAGAGAACGGCCCTCAGCCATGCCTTTCTTTTTCTCGTCGTAGTGCCCAAAGATGTGGACAACTGGATGATTATCTCGAAGGACGAGTGGCCAGATCATGTCTCGGATCTCCGGGGGAAGATCGGAAAAGTTCGCCATGATCGGTGAATGATGGGAAGTGAGATCTGTAAAGGTGGGTTGTTGGAGTCGCGCTCTCGAGTATTATTATAGCGATTATCGATTGGACTATTTCTGTATTCAGAGACTTTTTAGCAAATGGAAGTTGGCCAGAATATTGGGGAGAGCAAAGGTTCTTATAATGAGGACAGGGGCAGTTATACTTTACGATCTGTGTCATCTACCACCTACATATTCTTAAACTTTCCATTGCTGAATGTGTGATTCGCGGTTGAGACTTGTGACTCAAATCTTAAAACCACCATGCAGAATTTAATTACTTCCTTGCATACCTGCACAATATGCTGCATTCCAAATTTTGACTTCAACTTTTGGATGAATATATTAAGAACCTCGAAAACCATGAAAATACTTAGAGTGTCCTGCCTATAACACTATCATTTCTATGATATTTAAAGTAACATAGGGAGCTCATTTTTACCATACTAAGCTCCTTCATGTCTGGTTGAACCTATAACTCGTCCCATCCTAAAATCCCAATTTCACAATAAGGCTAACTATAATTATTACAAGTTGGGTATGAATTCGCCATTGAAGCCTCAAATCCGAGGAAGTACCAATTGACGTTTCGTAAGTCATTGGACTGAAGGACAAAAGGGTCCCGGTGGGGAAAGACTGTCATCAGATGAAGAGGTGTACCGTCAAAGCAGCCTGTTGTAGCCTTTCTGAAGACTTCTTTGGTTCGATCGTATCTTTGGCCAGGGTCTTCATCATAACGCTTTCGCTTTGACTGTTCGAATCGTCTCTCCATGATGAGTCGTGATTCATGACAAGCTGTCCATAGGCCGTCATCGATCAAATATGTGGATATGTTCTTATCGCTGCGATCCTCGTTCAAGTTCTCAAAGTATCGGCGTCATGAAGGGGCAGCCCATGTGCCGCTTACCACGTCACAGGATCTTAGAAAGCGGCTCCCCCTTGCATATCGTTTTGTTTTGTGGTACTGTCCGAAGATATGTACTCCTGGACGATCGTCGCGGATAGCCATGCTCCAAATTTGGCCTCGGAGCTCCCTGGGAAGCTCGGAGAATCTCTTAAATTTAGCCATGCTTGAGTAATTGATGGAACTGTAGCCCTGGCATAGAAGTTAATTGGGGGATGGGATGGTGGTTGTGTGTTATCGTTAGTGATCCGATACTCAGGCGCTTCGTGCTTCTTGTTTAGACGGTATTGATGTGAACAATGGACTTACAGACTGACTGCCTGATCTTCGGAGACACTAGCTATTTATATCTGTTTGCCTCTCGGCCTGAGTCATGGCTCTCATGTATTTGACTTTGTACTCAGAAATGATATTTGCAGCTCAGCCATCAAGATGAAGGTTTAGTCCTTGGCAGTGACACTACTGGAGTCTATCCTTCTATCTGAACTCACAGGTGTCTGAGTCAATCTCCGTGGCTGGATACGGAGATTTCTTATCTTAGGATTATTGTTGAGATGTATTCGCTGCGCCGAAACACAACAGCAACCGTGATATACGGGCCGATAGAGATGGTTATACACGGAAAGCAGCTCGACCAGTTTGTCTTTTGGCCAGAGATAGGCACCTTCTCACTATGTTTCATCGACACCCGTAATCACCCAGTGACGAAGCACCACAAGCGAGATCTTTTGGTAGGTACATAATGCTGCAAACCGGCCAGCGACAAGTACCTGGTCCGATGAAACAAGAGGCTTGCTTGTAGTGAACCTCAGTCCCAATCAGCAATTGTGTAACTACATTAGCTCAGACAGTCGCCATTGGAAGCTCTTAGAGATAAAGGAGAGGTTTAGCCCTCCTTTCTTGGGATGTAACGAGACCTAGTCTTGAAGAAAAATATTTTTAATTCTCCAACTATCTGTATAACTCTGCTCAACAACCAAAGCTTGACAAAATTCTATACTTCAAGTTCTTGCAAAATCCTCCCCTCCAGCCTCATAGGTAATCCCAGCCTAGAAGCTTAGGCTCCCAGCCGAATGGCTCAGCGTCATCTTCTTCATACGGCCCATAACTGAGCCATCGCCCATGCTCCTCATCTGCTATATTCTCGAGGTCCCTCACAAGACTGAGCGAAGACTCGTCTTCGCCGGTATATATACATTTTCTTTCAGGTGGCTTGATATGTCGCCAGCGCTCCAAAGACTCATATTGCCAACTGACCTCTATGAACTTTCTGTCGCAAGTATAGAAGGTTCTGGCGCCGCGGTTCTTTCTACTGTTCTCGATGTCTTCTCTTCTTTTGAGATTATGGTTGACTATCCATAACTGCCCACCCCTGGGCACTGATATTCTCAAAGGCTTGGCACAACAGGTTAAAATCCTCATCCTCGTCTTTAATTCCCCACTGGACATTCCATTCGATCCCAATGTTGATTCTGAAACGGAAACTCCTGGGGTCAAACTGCTTTCGCATGTCACGAGCGGCCCGGGACCAGTCGATGTCCTTGATCTTGCTGGGCTGAAGCAAAAAGATATCTGTGTGGGGTTGAGCCAAACATCGCTGCGAAGTGCTGCAAGGGAGAATGGCGGGTACATGCTCCACATAACAGAAGTAACGATGTTTTTTCTTTGCTTGCCTTTCGAGGATTCTTTTTGTTCGCTGCGTGGTCTTCTCCATGACTTCTCGTGACTCTTTACATGCAGTCCATAATCCGATGTCAGCCATGTATCTAGAAACATTCAAAGTGCTTGTGCTCCCATAAAGAGTAGGGAAGTACTTGCTCGGCAATGGCGCAGCGAGTTGTTGCCTAGATCGTCGAGCACCTAAAGTCATGATGTTGGGGGTTCCGCCATCGTTTTTCGGTTCTGGAGTCCGAAGGTCGAAGATCTGGACGCCGGCAAGTTTGCGTTGAGTAGCATAGTCCCATATGATATCCCTTAGCTCTTTGGGTAAATCAGGAAAGCGTCTGAAGCTGGCCATGGTAGATGGACTGGTGCGAATGTTGAGGTGCAAAGATGGTCCACGTGAAAGCTGAGAGGATATGTTGAAGGAGGAAAGGAAAGCGAATAGATAATTATATATCATTTCCCTTTAACTTTCTTTCTGAGTTTTGCAAAATTATGGTGGGAATGTGTGCCAGTTTGTGACAGGACGAAAGGTTGTGATATCTCCCAAAAAGGCAAAATCAAAGTCATATCTTCTTTAGGCTAGTAAGCCTAAGGTAGATAAAGCTTAGAGTATAATAGAAAACCTCCAGTTTTGTAAGTATGGCTTCGTTCCATCAAAGCGTATTCCTGCTTGAAACACACCACGGATCGACAGACAGTACAAATGGGCTTTTTAACTTATTGGGTGTTAGGCTTAGCTGCTTTTAGCCCATTAAGTACGGGCACCTACAAAGGAACTCATAGTGACGCCCGAGCTTGATAGATAAGCCTGATTTTCATTTCGGCCGTCTGCTTTTCCTTTAATAGAAGCTTAAAGCAAAAAGGCTCTCTTCTATCCAGCATTTCTTCTTATTTAATCCGCCGTCCCAAAAGTACTCTCTTGACTATAAGTAAATGTCAACACCTACCTAGGATTCTTTGTCATACCTTCGTACAGCAATAAGGAGCCCACCTCGGTCTTTGGGCTTCCCGGTTTATTGCAATAATTCTAGCATCATCCAGCATCAATAGTGTTGACCACGTCTTGAGAAACTTCAGCTTTTGGTTCCTCCAGGTAACGCCCAACGAATCTATATCCTCAATTTTCTCGACAACCAGCGGCATGGTACAGAGAATATTGCCCACGTTGGACTAGCGGTAACCGGACACAAAACGATCCATGCCTGGCTCTGTCAGGATTGTAGTCTGGCCAAAGCGACGTTGTGTAATAAAGCGTTCATCTTCAATAAGGAAAAGCATGTGGTCGACAGCTGGTGCAATGGCGACTCGTTTCGTCGAAGATCATGCGTTCCACGGCGGTTGAGAAGTAAGGGTCTAGGCTAGCCCACGCTATCTGTTTATAGTTTACCGCCAATATTGGGAATGCTTGGACCTTTGATCTTCGCTAAGGCGTCAAATCAGATGCGACTTGGACAATCTAGACCAACGCCGTGTCTTGGCTGATCGGTCACTGCAGGGTTCATTCGCGATAGTTTCACGCTATCCAAGCCACAAGACCTCAGCCCTGGGAGGGCTGAAAACATTTGGGATCAAGAGGCGCTTTAAGAGCCATTGTTTCCCCCTTTCCCCAAATTCGCTGTTGCATAAATATTGCTTTTGCCAAGATTTTGGAAGTAGGAATCGATAGAAGCACTAAAAGGCAAGAAAAATGCACAAGCTTCTGTTATTAGGCGCGCTCTTTGGCCAAACATTGGCGACGTGCTATTACCCCAACGGTATCAACGCAGCAAAAGACTACAAGTACGAACCATGCGGCAACTCCACCACGACGTACTCTACATGCTGCTACTTTGGCGAGGGCGACAAATGTTTGGCAAACGGTTTGTGCAACCAGCCAGGAAAATTTGACTACCGCGCTGCTTGCCAGAACAAAGACTGGTCCAATTGCCCAGAGGTTTGCATGGACAGTAAGTCACCCCCAAACCGCCAAACAGAAAAGGCACCTAACATCAGATAGCGGATTCTGGTACGTGGTTTGCACTGCAGACATGCGGAAAGAATAAATACTGCTGTCCTCCAGCAGA
Organism: Fusarium acutatum; assembly: GCA_012932015.1. NCBI lineage: Eukaryota > Fungi > Ascomycota > Sordariomycetes > Hypocreales > Nectriaceae > Fusarium > Fusarium acutatum. Next base: position 80,105 of record JAADJF010000393.1, read on the forward strand.
CGGAAGCGATTGTTGCGACAGCGGCGCTCAGATCTATACCCTCAAAGCACCCGATCCCAAATCCAACACAAAGACGAGCGATGCGACGAGTACTTTCCAAAGCGTGATTCGCACGACGATTATACAGACTCCAACCTCAACAGCAAATCGCGGGGATAGCTCAGTCAAAAAGTCCTCGACGCCTGCGATTGTCGGAGGTACAGTCGGGGGTGTTTCGTTCATCGGGTTCTTGTTCCTTGGAGTCTTCTGCGTTTACAAGCGGCGCGATCGTCCCTCTACTCCGCACGCCACTGCAGTGACTCCCGAGAAGAAGAATGATGTTTCAAGTGGCAAAGGCAACGCTACGGTTGAGGTCTTACCTCAGATCGGCGTTGCGGAAGCTGAGGGGACAGAGGGTAACAGGTACACTGAAGTTGACTCGCAAGCTGTTAATGGTACCCGTCCTCCACTTGCGTACCCTGAGGACGATGGGATGCCGCAGCCCGCCGATGTTACACTCCTTCAGCAGCCATATCCTGAGAACGATAGCATGCCACGAGCCGGAAGACCAGGGCATGGTCTTAGGGGACAAGCAATGAGAAGGGCAGGAAATGCGTCAACTGAAGCAGATTCTAACCCAATCTTGCATGCTGATTCGAACCCGATATTGCATGCCGACTCCAACCCCGTTTTTCATGCGGATTCAAATCCCATCTTGCAGGCTGATTCTAACCCGATTAATGAAGCGCCTGATGATGCTTGGGTCAGGCCCCGTTTTGTGACCATTTCGAAGAGCTCGCCGCATGAACTCCCATAGTATTTGCCATAGTAGCTTAAAGAAGAGAAACTACATCTTATTTTAATAGTCACTGATCTTAAGCTTTGCGTGCATATCATGGCGACCCCATTCACTATCTCCGTGATACTTTCGCCATGGTAGCAAACATGTAGGGTAGTAAAGGGTTTGATTTCAACAAGCGGGTTTAGCTCAGTTGGGAGAGCGTCAGACTGAAGTCAAACTTCAATCATCATTCGATATCTGAAGGTCATGTGTTCGATCCACATAAACCGCATGTTTTTTGCTATTTCTACTTAAAGTATAAATCCCTCTTTTTTTACACGGCTTGCTGGTAGTGACGCCCTGTACTTTTATAATTGACGAGCAGTTACTGAATTAACTTTCACTTAAGATTTTGTGCCTCTACTTATGCTGATTCTATCCCATCCATGACTGGAAGCCCCTCCTCCCCCTCTCAACAACTTCTTGGTTTGACCCCATCCCATCTCTCAAGTACCGACGACCGATACTACGTATAGATCGATGTTTACGGAAGGTGACAATTCTATAACATGGGGATGTTGGACATGGGGTTACCAGATTCAGTTATGATGATCTTGGCGCGTAAAGCTACAGGCGTACCAATCAGAACAAACCATTCAAGTGATCAACTCTCCAGACTGCCTCATCTAATACGAGTATGGTCACAATGATTCGGAGTAATTATGTAGCTGATTGATGCCATCACGTTAAACTTGGGCTGTTAACATGCATGACGAGGACACGGTAATGATCCGGTGTGGCTTTAGTATAATGGCTTAAGCACAGAACTTTGTAATTGATCGCACTGCGCTATAAGAACCCATCAGAACTCATGGTTACGACCAGAGGAAATACACCCCTCCCCATCAGGTCTTGTCAGCCAAAATGTCCTTCCTTAAACAGCTATGCGCAGGCCTCGCCTTCGCAGTACCGTGGATGCTGGCCCAAAAAGATAATCTTGGTCTCGACAATGGCTACATCGACATCGAGACCAATAACTTCAAAGCCCGCATCGTTCGCGACGCTCAAGTCCTGGTATCATTGGTCTCAGAGCACGACACCTTTGACTTCTTACCATTTGATCGAATTGATGTTCGCACCCAGAATGGGCAGTATCACTGGGGTGATATCACGTATAGATATCGCAAACAAGGCGTCTCAGCATGGACGAGTGGTGATTCTGCTCAAGAGCGGCAGCCTGTAAAGAACATCAGCACCGGAACTGCTCTTGCATCATCAGATCTTGGCCCGACACTGCCCGATAGCCCTCTCAACATCACTCGGGAGTGGCTCGATTTTCAAGGTGACCTGGGTCTTCGCTTCACCATCACTAACGATGGGAATGACACTATTGAGCTTGGCAGCCTGGGGTTCCCAGCTGAGTTCAACAGCATCTTCACCAACAGGACAGCCAGGGAGATGCAAGCCCACTGCTCTCTCGCAGATCCCTACATCGGCATGGATGCCGGCCACATTCGTGTCGCACCGGTCAAAGGCACTGGCAATGGCCTCGTCGTCACACCGTTGAACGGAACCAAGACACCACTGGAGGCTTACAGGGATCTGAAAGAACCTTGGTTCGAGTCAACTGGTTATGCAAGCCAGACCTTCGAAGGGTTCTATGAGTGGCAGGTTCTCACTAAGGCATGGGCAGAGAATGAATGGAAGGACCAAGAGCCTTGGAACAAACCGACCTCCAAGATGTTGAAGCCTGGCGAGTCGCTGGAGGTTGGTGTCCGGTTCTCTCTATCCGAATCTATTCGCGACTTTGACAACGCCGTCAACAAAACTGGAACCCCTGTTGTAGTTGGTGTTCCTGGATACACTATCCCGCGGGACCTACCTGCCTCACTCTTTCCTCTGAGCTATAGTGACGTTGCTTCAATCGATGTCTCACCGAAAGGCGCATTTGAAATCGAGGAAGCTGGGAGACATTTCAGGGTAATACCCTCATCATCTGCTTGGGGACGAGTTCGTGTCAGCATCAAGTACGATGATGGCAAGGTGCAGACCGTCCACTATTACGTTACCAAGCCTACATCAGAGACCCTCAACGACCTTGGGAGGTTCTTGACTACAGAGGCTTGGTTCAATGCTTCATCGGATCCTTTCAAGAGATCTCCATCGGTCATGACCTACGACTATGAGAAGCGCGAAATCATCGAGGAGGATCCACGGGTCTGGATTGCAGGCCTCAGTGATGAAGGTGGTACTGGTGCTTTTGTCGCAGCCATGCTCAAGCAGGTAGTTCAGCCAAATGCTGAAGAGATCGCCAAGCTGGACGAGTTCGTTCAAACCACTATTTGGGGTGGACTTCAAGGGAAAGACTACGGAGTGCGCAAGTCGCTTTTCTACTACGACGCTAAACTAAATTACACTTATGATACGAATAGTGAATGGACTTCCTGGACGTCATGGAACAAGGGGGCTTCGGAGAGTGTCGATCGTGCATACAATTATGTTCACGTCGTGGTGGCTTATTGGTCCATGTATCGAGTCGCACGAGCATATCCCGAGCTAACAACCAAGCGTTGGAGCTGGTACTTGGACCAGGCTCAAAAGACCATTATTAGGATGTACCAGAGAGACGTGTCATACAGAGACGTTGGCCTGATGGGCGAGACAGTGTTTGGGGAGGTTCTGACGGACCTGAGGCGCGAGTTTAAGGGCACTCCAGCACAAGCTGTCGAGGACGCAATGATGGAGCGTGCTGTGCTCTGGGATGCGCATGATATTCCTTATGGAAGCGAGATGGCGTGGGACTCCACAGGCCAAGAGGGCGTTTACTACTGGACAAGGTGAGATCAAAATCCGACGTGCTGTGCTGTGCTTTGCTAATTCTATAGACACTTTGGCTTCAACGAGTCGGCTCAAAAGACAGTTGACAGTGTATTGGGATACACCCCAAACATACCTCACTGGGGCTGGAACGGCAATGCGCGTCGATATTGGGACTTCATTTATGGAGGAAAGCTTCAGCGCATCGAGCGACAGATCCACCACTATGGTTCTGGTCTGAACTCCCAGGTCCTGCTCTCAGCATTCCGTCATAACCCCTCTGATCCTTACCTCCTCCGTGTTGGGTACGCCGGATCATATGCGCCGCTCACCAACATCAATCAGGATGGCTTTCCCAGCGCCGCGTTCCATTCACGACCGGATACTCTGAAGTGGGATGGTATCACCGGTGATTATGGCGGTGGCCTCATTGGTACAGTACTGAACTCTGGCACGTACGTCGTTGAGGACAAGCAGCTTGGTATGGCTGCCTTTGGGGGTCAAGTCTCCAGGGTAAGAGCAGAGTATCATATTAGGCCGAAGGATGCTGTAAGAAAGAGAATATTCATTGGGCCTTTCAACGTCATGGTTACTGTTGATATGGGATCCATTAGCTACTTCAGCTTCATCCCTTCGGAAAGGACCGTCTACGTGGAGCTGGCACAACGGGAGGGTTCACACAATGTAAGCAAAACCGCGGTTTGGATCGAATCGACGAACGGCGAGGAGTGGGAAATCGACAGAGCTTGGAATTTCATTGGCGGGACTGTTACCTTTGAGAAGGGGCGAGGAGGATGGATCGTGCCTCTCGATCGCGATGTCACCCTATCCATTAGCAAGAGACTTGAACTTCCAGGAACTGTTTGATGTACCTACCCTGCTTACCTACTTAGGGTTCGCTCGGCCTCTCTGAGATGGCTGCTTTGTTTGAGGATGCTGTGGGTCCTCGAGCATCTCTGGCGAACTTTTATAAAGTTTTGGCTTCATTAGGATGGATATGGGAGTATTTATACATTAATTCATTCTCATTACAGGACAAGGTGATCCTTATGCGACATGATTTCAAAGGTTAAATGGGATTCTTCTCTCCCTCGTCTCCCCATGCCTCTTCTCAATCTCCTCCAAGCTATACCCTTTCGTCTCACTCATAAACAGAATAACCATTATCGTTGTGGCGAGACTGCATCCGGCGAAGAGGTAGTATGCGCCAAACGAGGACTTGTCAAGCAACACTGGGGTAACAAGAGCGACGATATAGTTGGCAGCCTATTGAAAATTTCAGTACATATCACAACACTATTATTGGAGCTTCACCTACCCAGTTTGAACTTTGCGCAAGACTTGAAGCACTGCTTCTCGTCCGTCTCGGCATACTCTCAACAACCCACGTCCGAAAGCCAATGGCCCAGGTAAAGCTAAAGGCAATAGCGAAGAGGTAGATGCAGACGATGACAACCCATCTCCCTACGCCGTACTCAGGGTGAACTTGTCCAGACGCATATAGCGACCCCATGATTACCATCAAGCCGACGATCAAAACTCCACCCAAGATACTCTGCATTCGCCGGCCCCATTGATCGGCGAAGATTGTCGCAGGAAGAGTTGCTGCGAGAATCACGACGGCAGAAATTCCAGATGCCAAAAACGAGGCTTTCTCACCGCTGGGACCTGCTTGTGTGAAGAGAATGGGCGCATAGTACAACACTCCATCGATGCCGCTGAATTGTTGCATACCCATGAGAAAGCAAGCAAATGCCGTTCTGCCACGGTATGGCGCCGAGAATGCACATCGGAAATCTCTAAAGGTATGTTGAATGTCTTGCCACAGCGATGTCTCGCCATCTAAACCACCCGGAGTATCATAAACTTGAGCAAGAAGCTCCTTCTCTTCAAGTTCGTCAATGCCGAGTTGTCGGCAAACAGTTCGAGCTTCATCTGTTCGTCCCTTGGATAGAAGCCACCGTGGAGATGGCGGGACGATGAAAGCCACCATCGACAAAAGAAGGCCGAGGAATGCGACAATGGCAAGAGGCAAACGCCACGTAATAGACGAGCTGCCAAGTCGTGATGTTCCGTAGCAGGTGAAGTAACCGGTCACAATACCAGTAGTGATGGAAAATTGCGGAAGTGCGGTCATGATGCCTCTCACCCTGGAGGGAGACATCTCTGAGACTTGAACGTAGACATTGCTGAGAAACAGACCTTCACCCATTCCCTTGATGAGCCGGCCCAAGATAAAAACGCCAAGATAGGGGGCACCACACTCGATTGCAGCACCGATACCGAATATGATGGATCCTATGGCTATGAGTCTCACTTGTCCGAAACGATGGGCTAGAGCCCCTGCAATAAGTGCCGTCAAAGCCCCAGGGATGAGAATTGTCGACACAATAACGCCGTGAATAGTTGCGGAGAAGTCACCAAATGTTTCCTTGAAGGCATTCATGGTGGTGATAGGGCCAATACTCCCGGTGTCCATTCTAAATAACACAATCAGACAATCGATCTCAGAACTGTCACAATTGGAGAACATACCCAAAAAGGAACGCAACACAAGAGGTTGCGACACCAGCGCTCGCATACAACGGCACCTTCATCTTCGCAATTCAACAACTTTACAATGAAATTTACAGAATCATAGTCAAAGAGAACAATTACTCGGTATTTAAGCTTATCTCTCTAGTTCTTGCGCAATCTTTTCAGTCGGTGTGATCACATTTTTATTATGGAGACGCAGGCGCTTCGGATTACCTCTTTCAAGGCCGATGGGGCTGGCGGAGTTGCCACTCTCGGATTGATTACCTGCGGTGCTTTATCAGTTCGCGTTGAAGTCTGTTTTGAGATATGCATGTGATGTGATGGAGATAACATCGTCTTTCTCATAATCTCTTTCGCTACATATGCTCCATGGGTCTGTGATGCTGGTGCAATGCATGGTATAGAAATTTCTCGTTTTGGGGTAGATATGCTATAAATAGCATCGAACACCTATCGGCACTCAGCAATGCGGCCCCTACTTTTAGTACATATCTATGTCTAGTGAGCTCTTCCATAGTTCAACACCATCTATGATGAAACTCAATGCCGGATATTCGTTCTTCCATGTTTGATTGGCCGCGATACGCGTGATGAGGCCGACCCTCGCTCCAGAAATCACGCCCTACGCCCTACGCCTTCTATGATTGACATTGTTAAAAACCCCTAGTAAACATAAGGCGTAAAGACGAAGAAGTTTATATATAAATACATTATCAATCTCATTTATTACTATCTAACCTTTAAGCATAACGCAATCTAAGGCCCAGTCCAGGGCTACAAACACCAGTTTTCCAATCTACCTATAAAACGTTCCAAGGAATGTCTTCTTCACCGTCTTCCAGAAACCCTCAGTTACCTTGAGAACCATTAACATGATGTTCTTTGAAACACGAAAGCCAGTCTTTGTTGTCCGCTAGCGTCTGATCCCATGGATCCGAGGTATCGTATACAATCCTCCTCGCTTCAGTCTGAAACATCTCATCTGTTGGGATAACCCCGAGACTCATCTGTCGCTGCGCATATCTGCCCAGGTGATGGACCAGGAACTCGGGGAAGGCCATGGAGCTGCTGTCTTGTGTCGTTGAGCGTTGCGGTCGCGCTACAGTTTCCTCTATTGCGTCCAAATTGCCCAGACCCTCGTCGACAAAATCCGTGGTTCGTCCAACGTTCTCTCGAATCTGAAGAAGATGATCTCGACAGCTTGGATCAGTCGCTGAGAAGGGCACGGGGCATTTGCCTTCGACCTCGATCATATAAGGTGACAGCGCATTCGTCACGCGAGCTTTGACGTGCGGTTCAAAGTCATGATCGCCCTTCCAATCAGCCATAGTATCACCCTTTCGAAAATGCTTCGCCAGATGTTCAACCCGTTCTTTCCACGTCTCCATTCGAAGACCGCAAATTCCACATCTCGATTTCACCGGCGGTCCCTCGACTTTCCACGAATCTATAACCGGTACCGTTTTAACGTGGTGGACGAGTCGAAGGTGCTGGGTAAGATGATCCTTTCGACTGAAGACAGGAGGTTTGTCGTCATTCTGACAGCCAGCGTGGTTGTGAGTTTGGAGATGCTCTGGAGTTGGGTCAAGTTGACTACAATATGCACAGTGGTTGCGTCCTGTTTCTGGGGATGCCACTACTCCACCGAATGGCGCACATCGCCAACCTGCAAGGTCGAGATGGAGGGACTTTTCGTGCCGGGCCCAGTCGTACTTACTCTTGAACTTGTCGCAGCAAAACGTACAAGGAAACCGTCTGTTCTGGGGCTCCTTGCCTTTAGCGGTAGAAGAACGTTTTGTCTTGGTGACTCTCCCTTTCAGCGAACCTTTACGAGTCGCGGACTGGGGTGATCCAACTGACGCAGAAGAACAGCTTGTCGCACTTCCGAGACTATGCGTCGAACCTGCGCGACTCCCGACACGACTTCGACCTAGGCTCCCAGCAGATGAGCGAGTTCTCAATGGTGTTTTTTGTAGTGCATCAGCAATGGCGGACAGCGACGCCGCTTCAGCTTCCGGAGGCGATTCTTGCCATCTTTGCATAGGATCTAAAGTGCTATCGCGCTGATGGTTATGGCGAGGTATTGAGATTGGATCACTTCCCGTGCGATGAGGCTGACGACGAAAATAATGGCTCCGTTTCCGAGGAAGTCCGCGTTAGGAACCCTCAGCTATCGGAGAACCGCTGAACGATTGACCGAATCCAGAAACTCCAAATGGGGATGTCGTCGTCGGAGTTCCCGCTCGATTACCCGATGTTGCCAATGGCGAGATGCTTCCCCCAGTTGGTGTCTGTGCCGCAGCGGGTGTTTGCCACGAATTCAGGCTCAATGCAGGATCAAGCCAGAATTCGCTTTGTTGTTCTGGTGGGATCATGGAGTTGAGAAAGTCATCCGTGAAATCGAGGTGTTCGTGACCAAATGAAAACTCATCATTCTGAGGCGGAAAATACGACTGCTGAGCTCCCTGGTCCTGAATCGGCGTGTTTTTCTCATCAACAGTCCTATTCGCAAGGCCAAGTCTTGCAAAATCGAGTTCCGAGAAAGTCAAGACTATCGGGTTACGCATTAGCGGATCTCAAACCCGAGATGTAAAATCTGCTTACTATCGCCATCAACGTCATCAGACGGCGGCCGTCTCGGTGCACTGGACCCCATTGCTTTCGACTCTATGTCGTCGCAATTACCTGCGGGTAAGCACCTGTAGTTATTAGGTAGTTTTGCGATGGTTGTTGAGGCCAGGCAAAGTCAGACATCGAGGCGCCTTCTTGATGACAAAAAGGCGTCGTTGACTTTCCGGAATCGGAGTGACACTAACCCCCCACCTTGACCAAAAAGTTCGTGACACCGAATATGCGATGCTACGTCTCCATCGCGGAACAGTCAGAGGCGATTTACTTCTGGCCTAATCTGCATTTTTTTCAGCCGCAATCCTGGCATTTCCCCGACTCTGTTTCTCCATAGTTTGCCATATTAGAGTGATTACTCATGCGCATTGGCACAGACCTTTTCCATGTGACGAGTCATAGATAAGATTATCTCATCGAATCTCCAACGAAGATAAAGCTATGCGTCACTTAAGCGGTATGAGCTTGCTTCTAGGGACAGTTGGTTCAATATTTTCTCCGTAGACGGCCTGACTCATCGAGCTCAGCTCTGAGCGCTGGTAGCGCTGAAGCCATTTACGATGGTAGTGAACGACACGTGGACTTGCAAGCCGGCTAATTCTTTTCCATTCTTCAGTAGCTGCTTATTCAAATACCCAGTAAGTGATATGTTCCATATCTGCAGTACCCCAGCTTCGGTATAATCGCTGGTTCTCACCCCTCAACAATGATGGCGATGAAGCACGGCAATTCTATATGAGCTCTGCAAATGAGGAGATAATGGCACCATTCAACTCTACGCCGAAGAGTACATAATTATTCTCAAGGCAGTCCGACCCTGATCGTTTAAGCACTGATGCTGCATCTCACAAATTATTGCCTTCTGCTCTCTCTGGCTGCGGTCAGGCTCAGGCCAACGACTTTTGGAGAAGCTGGAGTACTGATCATTGCTTTCATCCGTGCTTACTACAGAACATCGAGCGCGATCGGAGCGGCCCGAGGACTATCACAGGGTTTTATCGTCAACAAAGCGTTGCACCTTGAAGATCGACAAGCTGGAGAGGTTGCATGTACCAAGGCAAGACGCTTGACAGCTCGAGCCGACCCGATCTCGATTGAGTAGAAGAGGCCAATAATTTCAACAGTATCTTAACCTTTCTTTGCCCTTCCATGTATTGTCGTAATCGTCGTCGTTGTTGTAAAAGTTGGTGACATTCGCGAATGATAACACAGCATTGGTCCAATCAGTGTTGGTACCTCATGGCGCGTGACGCTCTGCGTAGGGCGTGAAAATGGCTTAGCTCGGACCAAAATCGGAGCATCATTTTTGGCAGCAATGACGCTTACCCAAAGCGATCAAGTTCAACATGTTTCACATGAATAAGTAAACACGAGGACTTATACGAAACCAACAGGCTACAGGCGAATAGTATGAAACCTTTGAATCAGTTGACTCGCGCTGGAGTATGACCTGACGAAGCTAGGATTTTGGCAGCTGTCAACGATGATGATCTGCAGGCCTCATCGCATCCTCTACTAGAAGCTAATGAGGTGTAGGGGGATATCAAACCGCCTCTCCTTCCTTTACTTCATCCTCCTTGATCGTATCAATCTGGACTATTGAATGCGACAGTCCCTTACCATCGTCCTTCTCACCAATGACCATAGCCGTCAAGCTCTTCCCATATACACAGCCAGAGTCCAGACCAAAGGTATATCTTGCAACCTCAGGCGAGTCTGCGCCAACCTGTATTCCAACTCTTGCATCATGACCATACACGACAATACTGCGCTTCTCGGGATCCTCAATCGAGTTCTGCCATCGATTCCAAGCATCGATCCACCAATCACCTTCTCGAGTTTCGAGAGGAAATCCAATAACACCCTCTTTGTACTGACCACTGAATCCTTCGCCGTTATTGACAACATCTGCCCATTTCTCCAACTCAGTCTTTATATCAGCTTCAGTGGCATCGTGATATGCTGCATATCGTCGCGTCCGACTCTTGGCTCCCTTGAGTAAACCTGCTCGAATGGGCTCAGTGACAGTAGTTTCTGGGTCTTCGTATACCAGCCCTCGCATGTTCATGACAGCCCATGGATCTTGTTCTTCCAGTGGAAGTAAGGGAACCAAACCGCCATGCACGACAAGCAGAGTTCCAGAGTTCCATGGCGGTGATGTCGCTCCCTTTCGTAGCTTGATCCGTAGAATCAGCGGTTGCGAGGCCAGCCAGGAAATTTGCTCATCGCTAAGATTGGCGGCAGTTGTAAAGTCGCTTTCCGAACTGTAAGGTTTGAGGTCCTCCGGTGATATTGACTTCAAATCCTCCTTCGTCTCGGATGGGGCCATTTCGCCATCTTTGACCTCCTTCTCCTTTCCTGCTTCAAGCGCCAGCCTCTTCAGCCGTTCAACAAGCTTCGTATCATCCCCCCTTTTGATAGCAGAATGCGCAGCAAGCACCCTGTCCTCATTATTGCCTCTTATCGCACTCGCCCCAAGCTCCATCGCCAACTGGACAACACCCGGGCTATCAGGACCCTTGTTAATCAAGTCTCCAACAAATATAATTTTGTCTCCATTGGATCTGTTATACGAGACTTTTTCCAGTAATTTCTTCAGTTCGGGCAGATGGCCGTGTACGTCACCGACGATGATGAGTCTGCCTGGGGCGATAACATCTTGAATACGAGTCTGCAAGGGGTACCACGGAAAATCGGCATGAGAGCGCGCGGTAGAGGAATGGGTATTTATCTCGTATTCATTTTCGTGAGAGGGCATTTTTTGTTGTTAATAATAATCCTTGGCGAACTTTTGAGTTTGCGTTTTTGGTGAGGGAGGAGAAGATATGGGTTTGTTACGAACAGGCGAATCAGAGAGTTGTTATTGGGGATTGAATCCACTTTGCTGATGACCAATGCGATACAGAACAATTGCACATGGGAACAAGGGAAGAGGAATTTCGTATTTACAAGTCGAAAATACAAATTGCCAAAGCTTGAGGAAATGATTTTTAGAACACTGGCAGTCATAGTCTGGTCCTGTGCATGAGGTGAGGTTAATTTGTATTTTACGATATAGTCAACTTCAAAGCAGAGTCTTGTAACGATAAAGGCGTGGTGGCAGAGTGGTCTAATGCGATAGACTAGAAATCTATTCCCTTCGGGGGCGTCTGTTCGAATCAGGCCCACGTCGAGTGTTCTTTTTTGGCCTTTTTACTAATTTCCATCACTTTCACAATAACCTATGATCTATATATATATATATATA
>JAADJF010000394.1:0-71044 GCA_012932015.1 Fusarium acutatum
CCTGGAAGCGGATCGATCATGGCTTGTCTGGGGGTGCTACGGCGATCGTAGCCAACGAGATGGGTTTTGATAGGCACCTCACAGACCTTGGGTATCTTGGTTGAGGCCGCTGAAATCCATATTTTAGGTATACCGCCGGCGCATTGTAGGGTAAAATTTCTACTCCGTAGTCTATGTAAACGTTAATGGCGTCAGCGCCGAGACTGTCTGTAAAAAAGCAATTCCCCGTTGGGACTATTGCTCGAGCACAACTCGCGAATTGGTGAATGGCTTTATTAGCTTCGAGGGTGCACCAGCTCAATTAGTGAGGGTAATATCGCTCACTGTTACGAAAATCGGTACTTGTGCAGTGCCAACGGAAATAGCCAAATCAGCACAGGGCAAGGGAATGGAGAAGGAAGATCTCATACTAAAATTGAGTTTGAGTTCAAGATTAGAGAAGCCGAGATGAGATCGATTCTCAATCGAGGTCGATTGGAGGAGGGGTTATGAAGACGAGGGGCTACAGCAAGCAGGGGAGATGCATCTTTGGCTGCGCAGTTTTCAAGGACACCCCTGCCATAGCATCCCGCCTATAGGAAGATGTTTAACTCCTTGTACAAACCCAACACTTCATGGGTACCTAGATTCCTTGAGTAATAATACCTCGGCAGGTTGAAGAATCTGGCCTCATCCTTTCAAATAAGCCTTGCTCATTTATGAGTCGTGGAAACTCCAAACTGTGACCCTAAAACCATCGTTTGAGTCAATACGTTGGATTTCAGCTGTGACATGAAGCTGCGCTTATCCTAGGCTAGCCCAACTAATAATGGCTCTGTGTAGTGGGGGGCCGCTCACACCATCGATGACAGGACCGCGATATTGGTATGTCACTGGAAGAGTTCTAGAGCTTCTCAAGAACTACACGACCTAAAAGCCACGGGGAAGCTTTTCCACAAACACCACTCGTGGAGAGAAGCCAAGTTTTTCTGTACTTGGAACATTTCTCGCATTTATGCTATTTTCATAGAAGTCATGAGACTAGCGCTGGATGACCGCAATCACTTATATACAGTATGTGAGTCTTCCTTGGACAAGAAGGGAGATATTCGACTGGTCGGGCTTGTTACAGCATGATATGTTCGAGGCACGTCCTATTCGAAGAGTTGATAGATCAATAAAACTGCAAACTTACCTTTCATAAACCATAAAACGACTCCTGCCGAATCTGCACAAATATCTTCAGCTCCAAATGAGGTATGTTGCGGTACCTACCAACATACAGCCGAGATAAGCAGCTTCCATCTGCACTGTAACCAGATCAACCTATGGCTGGCTAGTAGGCAAGCAGCGGCACTTGGCGGGTCAGATGCCGATCAGATCCAGCCTGACAGTATGCAATGCAGGACAAGGCAGGGCAAGATCAAACCTGGTAGGTAGCTGACCAATCGCAACACCAGCCTTCCCATCCATCTTGTCTTCACGAGAAGGAAAAACCACTCACTTCGACAACGACCTCCCCGACAAGCATCAAGGATGACCGATTGGTAAGGCATCCTGAAGCGTCGAATCCTACATTGGGTTCCGTTGCTTCTTGGAAGACTGAGCCTGAGACTAATTAAGGTACCTGGACCTGGGCCTGGATTATCCGCAGGTTCGTGAACCCCACTGCCCCCGTCACTCTTCTTCACTCCATCTCAGGCCGGTCTGTCAGGACCCCAACTAATGGTCCGCCCTCCAGCGTGCACAAGTCGAGACTATGACGTGAGATTTATATGGCTCGTATAGCTGAGGACCAAAACCTCCTTGCCAAGACGCTCCTCGACCTGACACTTGAGGTAACAAACAATACCTACATAGTCTATGCAAACTTTCGAAAGCTTTCTCTAGCACCAAGCGTGCCTACGAAACCCGATGCTTTTCGGTTGGATGTATCAAGCAAAAAGATTCACTCACAGGAAGAGGCAAGTGGAGCACAAAGCAATGCCTTGAAAGAATTCCGAGTGGAACTGTGGACGCTTGTCCACTACCCCTCTACAATTTTACGCCAGCTCCAGCTGGTCGGTGAGATAGCTTGACGCACTGGCGATCGTTCCAGCTTTCAAAGGGAGGGGGGCGTTGAGCCGGCCCTGGCGCGGCATCTGATCTGAAGGATGGGTGCGGCTGCTTTTGAGCTTGAACTTCCAAAATGAAGAGTGACGAGGGTCCATCATTCCAGAGCCCTGGTGCCCGCCAAGTCCTGGGGTTGGTCCGTGGTCCGTGGTCCGTGGTTGTGGATTGATGATGGGTGCGCGCGACTGGGGGGGGGCTTAGATCGTGTTCTTAGGGAAATTTCCCATGGGATCTTCAGATTCACCACCTTTGCATAGCGCACAGACCTGTGCGAATTTTGTCATGTTGTTCGTCCACTCGGCCCAGCTTAACAGGCCATCCAAGTATGCCACAGGGTGTCTCTACCTGGGAGCCAAGCAAAACGGCTCGAGCAAATCTCCTGGTCTTGATCATAATTCAAGTTCGCAAGTCAGCACCGTGGGCTCCTTGTCATCGTGACCCTCTTGAAGACGAGCAGTCACAACTTTGCTTTTCTCTGTTAACGCCAGTCCATCACACCCCCCATATCCTGGCCAATTAGATGCTCAACCGCCGGCCCGGTCTATATCTCCTTGCCGCTAAAAAAGGGCATTTCTCTCAGATTGCCAGTTCAATTCGGCTTTCAGCCGGTCGAAAAATCACTTTTACGAACGGTCGTGAACGAGAACAGATACTGTAATACAGAAATAGCAGAAAAACAACACCGTCTTTGACTTGTTTGTTCTACAGTGTCTTCTTTTGTTACTGACCGAATGCAGGACGACATATTTGATCCCTGTAATAAGCAGCAACTTCGAGGTTCAGTAACAGACCAAAAGAAAAGATCCAAACAAAGAAGACCCCACCTCCATCGATATGGCCCACAGTCCTGCTTAAGGGCGGCGCCACGCACCTCCCTGGCAAGCAATGACAGCTTGAAGACTCACAGGTAGTCGATATGACAGGTCTGATGCTACCACCGCTGGGCCCCGGCATGCCCACCGAGACTACGGTAGGTTGTGCACGCTACTGATCATCAAGTGAACGGGAGCATCATCCTTGTGTCAGGGTATTGTGTACCTGTCTTGTCTTTGAGCAATACCCATACTTTGTTCTTCGACCCCTTGATTTTACCCTTCCTGAGCCTCCTCAGTCCATTTACACACTATTACTAGTCCTCGAAAACCATAAATGCCTTGCTACCCCCACAACTTCAACAGCTCGTGCCTTTCCAAGCTTTATAGTATATTGCTCGTGACTTTGATTTTTATTATATATTGCCTGCCCACAGAGTCATTCTTCTCTTGCACCGAGCTGTCGACCCAAGGAAGAGACAATCTCCATCATGGCCCCCCATCAAGATATTCTAGCCATCCCCTCGCCCTCCATGCTGCGTCATGGAGATCAGTACCAAGACGCAGCCTCCTTGTTGCAGACGGAACTAGAATGTCAGGCTGTTACGGAAATCCTCAACTCTGCTGGACCTCGGGTCCTGTGCAGTGCATTCAGAGCTCAGAAAGTTCCCGGCACTCGATGTCCTACCTGTGCCTTGGCTGGCAAAGAAGTTTGGGTAATTCCTGGCCGCTGCTGCGGATACTGCGGTACTCCTTGTGTCGACTAGATCTATCCCAGGGTCGAGGTGAGTTTACGAGAACCTCAAATGAACATGTAACTAATTAACCCAGTTTTGACTGCATCTACCCTGGCTCAAAGCTTGCCCCAAAGCACAATGCCAAGATGTTGTTGAGCACTCCTCGCCGCTGCGAACCACAGGACTGTGGATCTCAAATGTCAGCTGAACATGACATGAGATATCATCTGCCCTTTTTCGTTAGCATGGATGGGCAAGAAAGTTTATTCCGACTCGAGGGATCTGCGACAAGTCAAGAGTGACACTTGTTGCAGCACTTCAGTCAGCTCACGTCGTGAAATGGAAGCCTCAACGACCTCTGATTTGCACAGCGGCACTCGGACCTATTATTACGTTGTCGTCGAACATGTCTTAGAATGCAAGGGCCCAGGGGTATGATTTGGGCCTTGACAGCGATTTTCTGCCACTCCCCACTGACTCAACGGGCACCTTCAAACCGTGCTCGTGCGCGTTGGCTAATCACGAATCACGGCAATCTCCGAGTCATGCTTAAAGTTGATATATGATAAAAGGAAAAAACTCATGGGTCGGCCCAAAGCATCGCCATAGGCCATTGTAGCCCAACCAGGATGTCGGGAGTGACTCGGACCAGCCACCTTGTCACTTCGACGAATCTCTGAGGGCAGCCACATGAGGCGCATCAGATAATCGAGAATCATTTACCGATGGCCTTACTGGGGTCCAGGATTAGTTCCATAGCCCAGCTAATTCCTGGGTACGCGAAGGATTTGACACAACACTGGAGTACGAGCTAAACGCAATAAATCGTCAATTTTTTGTAATCAGTATATCTTCATAATAATCTAGCTTTTTGTGTAAAGTCAAAGATAAAACCAAGGATTGATATGTGACTTCTCACTTTGGCATCCCTGTCTATGGCTGGCTCGTAGTGACCCAAACGCAATTATAAGACAACGGAAAATACATATCGCTATTGTGTGATCGCCTTAGTCACTAACCAATCTCAGCCAAATCTAGTCTTGGCATTGAAGTGAGAATTACACTGAGACATACAAGGGTTCTGGGCTTTCTTCCTTGCGCTGAAAGGAGAGAAATCTTCATCAAGTGGCTTGGGTGACGCAACCAGAGATGCTGAGACACGACCTTTGACAAGTACAGTACGTACTGACCTACCCGGGCCGTTGGCACGGGCTTACCTTATTAGCGAGATGCCAGCGGCTACTCTTAGGTTAACGAAGGGAGTCACTTCAGCTGTCAAAGTTCGAGGGCGACGCAAGGGGTAGCTAAGAAAACTCGCCTGATCAACCACCTCAGGTTCATCGAACTAACATGGAGGAATACATTCCTCCCAGGTGTAAAGCTCAGTGTTGTGTTATTCTGAGTTTTAACTGTACGATAATTCGTGCTCACCGTGACAATGTGATTAATACGTGGTTTAAGACACTGCGGACTCGGCGCCGGTTCCGACCACTAGATTCCGTATTGGTTCCGCCCGTTATGGCCGGCCGTTGGATTGGCCCGGCTCCGGAAAGTGGGGCTAGACATTCTTAGCTCCTGATGGTGAAATTGAATTGCCGTCACTCGTTGGACAGCCGCGAACCCCACTAGGATCCATTGACGCTTGCCGCCCATCTCCCGCCCCCCGCCCCCTCTCTTCCGAACTACAGTACAACGGAATTGGATTGTCTCGCGATCCCCTCAACAGTCAGTCAGCGATCCCTGCTGCCTTGGCTCAAGCGACTGGTTACTTCTCTCAGCCCACGTCCGGCTAGTCAATTCCCCCGCGGTCAGAACGGCACAGTCCGGCTTGGCTTGGTTTTGTCTGAGGCGACGGCTTCGAATCCAATGGCGGCCACGGAGCAGAATGGCATCGACATTCTTTGCGATGCCGCCGGCTCAGATATGCTCCTGTCGTCCCTGTTCTCCCTCGCAGCGCCTGCGTCCGTAGCCGATTCGAATCAACGGGCCCAGCCACCCTTGCAGCAGGAACAGCATGAGTTGCAGCATTCACTGCCTCCCGCGTCGCCCTCGAAGCATCAAATCTTTCAGCAGCAGCTAGATCCCGCACTGCAACAACACCAAGGGGAAACACCCCAGAGAGTTGCTTCTGCGTTGACTGCCAAGAGAAAACTTTCTGATGCATCTGCCTCATCGCCGTCTCACGTCTGCCATATCTGCCGTCGCGTCTATGAGCGAGCCGACCACCTGACCAGACACCTCAGGTCGCACGAGAATGCCCGACCGTACCAATGCACCCGATGTCCCAAGCGTTTTAATCGCGCTGACCTCTTGACACGGCACGAGACCACCCACGATCGAGATGGGGCCGCAAAAGACCGCCCGTTCATTAGAAGAAGCGACCGAGCCGCCGAGGCATGTCTCAATTGCGCTGCTTCCAAGGCAAAATGCGAAGATCAGAAACCGTGCAGCCGCTGCCGTAGTAAGAGTTTGACATGTCAGATGCCAGTGAGACGCGGGAACCAATACCGCACGTCTGAGTCGCAGGCTGGTATGTCACCCTCGGACAGTTCAATGGTTGCCTCAACTACAGGCAACGACAGCCAGGTCTTTACGGCCGGTGAAGCTACCTATGCTTTGCCCCAATCGGCCATTGCTCATCAAGGTCACGGCGTTGATGCTACCGTCGATTACAGCGTCACCTCTTTTCTCGGCGCGCCCAGACTTGAGGATTCACCTGCGGAATCTTTGTTCTTCGCTGCGACGCAAAGCATCTTTCCGGAGATTGAGTTCTCTTGGGATGTCGATTTTGGCTCGTACAAGATCCCAGGCTCAGGTGTGGCCGGACGAAATCCTCAGTCTAGCAATGCAGGAAAACGCACATCACGCCAAGGCCGTAAAGATACTGTCTTGGTGGACGCACCCCTTCAGCGTTCAGTATGGTTGTATGAGCCCGAGGCCAATGGTCAGGCAGGGAGCTCAGTGTCTCGCTCAGATATCGTTTCACCCTACTTACGCGACAGCATGTTCGCCATGGTTCTCGCCAACAATCCCACACCACATCGAGTACCAACATTTCCATCAGCTGAGTTATTAGGCTATATGATCGAGACGTACTTCAAAAGCGAAGACCCCAAAAGTGAGGCTTTTATTCACAGATCATCATTCGATCCCTCGGCAACTAGCCAAGAGCTTTTCTCTGCTGTTGTCTCAAGTGGGGCTTCATGTATATCTACTCCGGCTATATGGCAATTTGGCCTGGCTCTTAATGAGATTACGGCAAGTGTCAGTGGGAAACGAGTAAGTATGGACCATGGTGTAGCGATGGTGAGCCCGAGATATTGGCAAAAGGTGAACCACATGCTGACTACCAAACAGCTTGAGTCTTCATGCCTGGCCGTGCGAGATATCACACTTCTTCAAGCGTCTGTCCTCCACCTTGAAACTGGTCAATGGAGTGGTTTCAATCGTCAGACCGTAGTGGCAGAAAGCTTTGCGCCTCAGCTTTTGACTGTAAGTCTATTGTGATGATGAGTCTGGCTAGCAGGCTAATACCGAATAGCTGCTTCGAAAAGCAGGGAAGTTGAGCTTCACGTCAGACTTGACTACACATACGCCCAACGCCGGCGACTCTCCTGAGACACTTGAGTCGAAATGGCAAACATTCACGACAATTGAATCTTACAAAAGGTCACTTATATTACCATGCCGAAGTCGCTAGCATACTGACTAGCGTACAGGTTGGCCATCCGTGCATTTCTCCACGATATGCAAACATCGATCGTGTCGTGGAAAGGACCCACGTTAGCATACAGCCAACTCGACTTTGCACTTCCGGCGGCCCGTGATCTCTGGAAAGCCAGTAATTCACAGATATGGTGGGACTTGAACTTGGCCAAGGGGTCTCTCCCTCCTACAGGTTTCCCTCGCCTTTCCGATGTGAGAGACTGTCAATTTGTCATGACTGAACAGAACACGTGGGTGGACACAGAATCTTGTTGCAAAGCTGCTCTGCATGGGCTGTGGGGACAAATCTGGACGTACCGTAACGCCATCGCTCAATGTCATCACGCAGCTCCAGACCGGCCGGGATCTGATGTTCCTGAATGGGCCCGCTCCCTTTACCAAGAGCTCTATGAGGGCCTTCGTAAGCTGTCAACCCAGCTCGAATCTGCACAGACCCCAAAACCTGAGCTATCGCTTCTTTCAGACTTTTTCATGATGATCATACATGTCTCGTTGGACGACATACAGCGGCTGGCGGGCAGGAAGGGCGACGAGGAATCTCGCAGAGCAATGCAGTTATTAGAGAGCACTTGGCTACCTGGACCAGAGTCCCGGTATGCTGCCTGGCATGCTGGACAGGTCCTCCGACATGCACAAGAGTGTATACCAACAACACTGCGAGGATTCAACGCTATGGTTGTTTACCTTGCTAGTCTGACGCTGTGGGCGTATGGCCTGCTTTCGCAGGGGACAGCGAACGGCGATCAAGGGATGGGACAAGAGGTTTTATCACTTAACGAACCAGAGACGAGGGAGACGACAATGTTCCTTGAGCTCGGACAGGGCACGCCATCGCTTTCGTCTCCAGAAGGGTTGCGTCTTCAGTTAGAGCCTGTGTCGAACTATGTGGCAGTTTTGTCGCTGGCAAGGCTCGTCTTTCGACAAAACTACCCTGTAGCAAGCGAGGCAATGCCTCCGCTTGTTGAAAGCTTGTGTCGACAACTTGGTGATCTCCAAGGTGGATTGGAGGGGTACGTGGTAACCAAAACGTTATAGACAGCGCCTTTTGTCATAAATGATATTATGTGCGCATTGCGGTATTTGCAACAAAAAAGGTTTTTATTGTTTTCACATATAGCAAGTTAGCGTAGGAGTTAGTAGGAAAGCAAAAAGGGAACATAAAACTGCAAAGGTCTAGGATTAGATGAAGGGATCTATGGTGATGGTGATTCATCGGGATGGAAGGGGCAGAAACGCAGTATAGGGTTGGTTGAGTGCGTAATCGACATTGGTTATCATGTTTGAGTCTGGCTCTGGACGTGTTAGTTACGAAAGGACAAAGGAAAGAAAGGAACGGCAGTAGGTAATTGTCCTCTATCTGTACCGTATCAACCATGACAGTACGAGCGGTTCAATCAATGCTAGTAACAATGAGATTGGCTGCTAAGCCCACAAGTCTAGGGAATTGCCAGTGTGGTTTTTGTTCTCCTGACTAAAGTCAAACCTATCATTGCTAAAGAGGTTGGTGTTGTTGCACTGACTAGTATATTTTCGCTTACAAGACACCCGGACGCAGTATAGCCTGATTAGCATTCATGCACTATGCATGGCACAGGATCTAGAACAGTTCTGTGCCTGGAATAGAAGGAGAAAAACGACGAATTTGGTACTCCTTTCGTCCATGTCATGTTCATTACAGCGATAAGGTTAAATCACTGACCACTCAGAGCTGGGTGAATCTGGGGTAATCCCTGAGCCGACTGATCTACCATGCACCGAGGTTTCAGCTCCATTGGACGACACAGATGGAAAATAATTGTCCCGTCAATATCGCCTCACAGATTACCGGCTGTTTCGGCCCTATGTGCCCTTTCTCAAGGTTGAAGTTGGAGATTCAATTGACAGCCCGGCTCGTGGGGGCGGGGTAGGTTCTGGAGTGAAGTTGGTCTAACTACCTATATCGAAAGCTATGCCAGCCGGAGATATCGCCAAGTAACTAGATATCAACCCTCGACTAAGAATGAGTGAGCCTTGGAGGAAGGCGAGAGCAATTCTCTGCCAGCTTTATAAGCACATCGTGTCCAGGTAGACTAACTCGTCAAGAAGTATCAGTGAATTCCGGGTTTGCGGCATAAATAACGGAATGACTCAGGCTCCGGTGCGGAAACGAAACTCCATGATCCCCAGTACTTGGTCGTAAGAAATAATGAAAGATGATTGGTTGGTGTCTGTTAGAAAGCAACCTCCCAACATAACATGGGGTCCATCGTGTATGTGGGCGGGGATAAGCTCCTGAGCCGCCCCCGCGTTTGGCCCGCATGAAACCGCCTCGCGCATTGTCTTCGTTAAATACTACTCAACTATCCAATTCGGGCATTGCTTACCTTGATATTACCCTTACTGTGATTCTCCAAGCTATCACAAGATCATATATGAACTCGAGGCTTGTCTGTCGAGCTCTCACCTTTTCTTCCAGTCGTATCTTCCTAAACCCCGCACGAGTCTCACAACATATCAAAACCATATCCAGACCTTTTACTCAGATCCCTACCGTCAAGATGGCCAACCGCGTGCACAGAATCACCATGTTCAAGCTGCCTAGCAAGGACGAGCAGGCCAAGCTTCTGGACCAGTACCACAAGCTCAATGCCTCTCAGCAAAAGGTGAGTCGCCTCCAGCCATATCTCTATTTGTACATACCTGATCATCTATCTGTTCAAGGACGGCAAGCCCTATATCCTCTCCATGGTTGTTGGTGCCGCTGATGAGGATGCTCGGTCTCAGGGATACACCTTTGTCTCCAAGACCGAGTTCGCTAGCATGGAGGACATGAAGTATTATGACGAGGGTTGCCAGGCTCACCAAGCGCTCAAGGACTTCGTCAAGGGCTCGCTTAATCCTCAGGGGGTTATGACCGTCTACTTCAAACCTCAGGCTGTCGGTGGTGCCGATCACTCTTCCTGAACGGGGAATCACGAAATAAATCGAACAGCTAATTTACCTTCATACATCGATGCCTTGAAGAGTTCCGCAAAGTGGCATGTTTACGACCCTAACATGAATATTCATCCGTGAAACGAATTGTGAGCGTGATGATATGAAAAGCACAGAACAAAACCCCAGAACACCAACATAATTGGCAACGCTATTCATTTTAAAGGCATCAAAGCATTGCTTTTGAGTACTTAGGAGAAAAATGTAAAGAGCCTTCGTTCTCCAGACTCCGGTCGCTCGACGTGAACGGTACACCAACTAGGTCACGATACTGGCCCCTCAATCATATTAGCCATTGAACACTGTGAATGAAGTGCTACCTTTACATTCCGGGCACCAGGCAGTTCCGTTTCTTCTCATAATCAAGATTCCATTGAGGGTACTGTTGATCTCAAGTTCTGCAATTTTGCATAAAGAGACTTGAGCATATTCACTTATCAACCTCACTTCGCTCGCCGTCTATACCCTGATTCCAAGAAGTCATTATACGTGTAGACTTAAGTACAACTGAAACTATAGACCGATAGAAACCTATCAAGGGACAAAGACCTTACAAAAACAACCAGTATCCTTTTCTGAAGAATCTGCGAAAGGACTATATTTGCTCACCTAAGAACAAGTGCTGCTGGTCTTTAGGGTTCCTCAAAATGAGCTCAAGTGTTACAGGAAACCCAGACGCTCAAGACAAAAAGTGCCGACGGTCCATCTGAGGAGTTTTTCGCGAGTCCGACCCAAAGAAGACTTTTATTCCGATCCAAGAAATTGCTATCAATATGTACGGAAGCAAGTGTCGATATGGAGAGAGGCCTGAAGGCGAGGGATGGGACACGGATGATATCCTGAAGATTTCGAAGTTATTGAGAAATGACAAAATGGCTGTTAATTGCCTTGCAATTTATTTCGGTGGTTAGAAAAGGACACATATATCGAAAAAGAGAAGTAATAGTACACACATCGTGCATGTTTCTGCCAGATCTTGACGTCCAAATATGACTACAGTCGTGCTCGTCACACGACATTCGCCAGAGAAAGAATTGCCATAGGATCTCGTTGCGATGAAAAATTCCCTGTAAAGGCTCAGTACCGGGAGAAATGAGATCACAATAGGTAAAACTCGAGACAAATAGCATGAGAACTTTGCAACGCCCGGTTTGTCTTGACTCTCGAAACATACACCATTTGCGGTACCAAACCGTCTCAAATACGGCTCTTGCGTTATCACAAGGTCTCTCAAAGAAACACCGATTACGGACTTTCGTGCATGACCGACTGACCGAGGAGAAACACCAAGTTTGTAGTACAGCAGTAACTGCAGTCGGCGCCTCTACAATCAGTTGGTTCAGCGTTGTGTTCTATGCAAGGTCGGGCATCAGAGTATTACAAGGGAGCTATTTGCTTAAGAATCATCATGAGTGACTGAGACTTGTCTTGGGATGCCTTTGTCTTCATGTACCGGAACCATCCATTTCGTAGTCCTTGCAATGGCACACTATGCAACAGGGCTTTATCGTCTCTTTTGCAGTCAAGCGGTCGAGTTTAAAATTCTTTCATTGCTATCGTATCCAAAGAATATCACCGTCTGAGGACTTATGCTAATAGGGCTCCGTACATATGCTACTGTACGCCGCGATAATCAGAATATTTCAACAGTTATATACGAGAAAACCCAAAAGCCTGTAAGCTAACGCCAAATATGCCACCCAAAACCAAAACCAACTTGTTCGCACCAGGACCGATCTGTTTGGGATGGAATGCAGTGGTGTGCAATAAACTAAAAGAATGACATGAATCAGTCTCAAACAGAGCGGCGTATACTGGATATATCCGTCATCTCCGTCGCAGATCCACTGCCTCTTCTGGAAGAAAACTGATCCTTAGGAAAAGCTGTCAACCTTTCCAGGGGCGCTGGGTTTCTTTCCAGCGAGAAAAGAGACAAAGCTACCATGACGGCACACACGAGCATCATGACCTTAATTTCTTCTGCAAATGCACCGGCATAAACATCCCGAACTAAGTCTTGTAGATGTCCCGGTAGTTGTAGACTTGTTAGTGGTGATCGGTGGAGACTGGCGAGTTGAGCGGATGTCAAATGGCCCTGGAGATATTCATTGACGTGGGAGTTGAAAATGACAGTGCAAACCGCAAGACCAATGCAACCGCCCAAGACACGGGCCTGTGCTACAGCGCCTTGTGCAGAGGCGAGCTCACTCCGTTCAGCGGCGAGTATACTGGTCATGATAGTTGCGGCAGAAAAAGAGAGACCGACGCCAAGCCCGAAGATTGCTTGGAAGGCATACTGGGCTTTACTATGTGAGTCTGGCCCAGTCAACATTGACATTAGACCGACTCCAAGGAGCTGTAGACACGATGCCCCCAGAAGAGTCAGGGACGTGTTGTTTCTCCGGCTCGAAATGACACCACCAAGAAACGAGCCAACGGCACAAGCGCCAAGCATAGGGAGGATATGCAACCCTGCCATGAGGACTTCTTCACGGCTGACAATTTGAAATCTTTCCGGAATGACGATGGAAAGTGAGATGTAAGGAAACCCGGTGAATAACGTAACCCTAATTGGTGTCAGTTGGGATCACGGACGAACCTTTGTTTTCCAACTTACAGTAATCCGGCAGAGTATACTCTTCGAAGCATCAATCGGATTGGGAAAATTGGCTCGATGCTGCGCAATGGTCTTGTCTCCAAGTGCACCCCCCACCACACGAACGCGAGCCAGCTTACGCCTGAAATGACCAAAGCAGAGATGATCTCTGGGCTCCCCCAGGCGAACGTCTCTGAGCCAGCTTGTTGGATAGCGAACACCAGAAAGCCCGAACTGGTAAGAAGGGTTGCGCTTCCGAGAAAATCGATGCTGGTGAAAGCCTTCCATGAGAAGAAGTGTGCCACTTCTTCGTGCGGCCAGAGATTTGTAATTGTGAGGATCGCAACCAAGCCGAAAGGGATGCTGACGTCGTCAGTATTTCTTCCAGTATGTACCACAATACTTACTTCATGTTGAACAACCACCTCCAGTCTGAAAGCTGAGAAACTGCACCCCCGACGATGGGACCCAGTACAAAGGCGACGGCGAGGGTAACACCAATCAAAGCCCCTATTAGACTGGGACTGTGAGAAGGCCCAACCTCTACCAGGCCGATCTGTGTTAAGCTGTACAGACCAGATGCACCCATTCCTTGGAAAGCGCGGCATACGATCCTAAACGGGGTCAGCTTGAGAACAGAGTACAGAGTTGGCGGCATACAAAGCTGTCATACTAGTTGCCGATCCACAACCCTGCGAGAAGCCAACGAAAATGACCCATGATACCACGAGTATGTTGCGCCGTCCATAGATATCACTCAATTTGGACACACAGACAGCAAATCCTGTTACATCCTGTCAAAGGATGTTCTCTTAGTTGACGATCTTGCAAGAGACTCACCCATGTATGTGAGGAGGTACGCTAGAACTATCCAAGGCGCGTTTGTGAAGTCGTCAAGGTCGTGCGAGATAGTGACGAGCGAAGTCGACATGATGGAAGTGTCGAGACTGGAAAAGAGCAGCCCAGCCAACAACCTAAATATGTCAATTAGCAAGTTTCATATGCCAACGCAACAACCCGCTTACGAGATGACAAGAGCTACTCGTCGAGGCCCAGTGATTGAATGTTTGCGCAATCCGATAACCTCCGTTGCCATTGGAGCATTCTCTTCCAAGACATTCTCCGTCACTGCTATTTGGCCCAGGGATGGGTTTGGATAGGAGAGAGACATTCGATATTCGTTGGTCATCTTTGCTATCGGTCTTTTCCCACACTCCAAATGTTTCGATACAATTTCTTGGAAACTCTTGAGAGTTTGAAGATTGATTGAGATCCGATGTCGAAAGTTGAAGAGTCAAGATTGGTAGTGAAGATAAGTGATAGTGCAGCTAAAGGTCTGGAGAGTTTTCTCGAGCGAAGGCGCGGTCTCCGGTCTTGACAAAGTAGGAGCCCTTCGATTTTGGTAAGTTCCCTGGAAGTAAAAGGCTCTTCTACCTAGGTCTGAGATAATCCGCCGGTAAGGTAGGTACTAATGCAAAGATCTTTAGTTTTATCCGATTGGAAAGGTTTGGAGCTTTTCATATCGAGCCGATCTGCAGCTGGAGGCGAAGAGACAACACACCTGACTTGTAACATAATACTCTTGAAACATTGATACCATTTGGTGACTATCTTGCCGGAGAAGGCGAAGGACCGAATTAATATTTGAGACATGGTTCTCAAACGTTACACGACTACAAGCGAAGAGGCCACAAGAGGCCACTCAACACCGTCGCCAACCTCAAACATCTGCACCGAAGAAAATAACCCAAAAGCTTTTGCGACTGCAGAGGACATGAGATATTTTCTGACAGTGACGCGGTTCTAGGAGTAGTGGCTATGACCGGTGCTGTGATACCCAGGGCATTGCTCTCATGTTAAAACATGGTTGTCTGTGGCCCACTGATTGGTGTTACTGGTAAGAAGAAGCTTTGAGAGCAAGAGTCTGGCATGAACGAAATTCAAAAGGTGCAGAAGTTCAAAGACGCCTTTGTGTGAGTCCTGTCTGCGTGACATGGTACATTGGGAGAGTTGATACGAAGCAAACCGGAAGCCATTGTCAACAGCTTTGTTTGCTGTATCCATCACGGGAAATCCTCTAGCCGCCGCTTGATAATCCAAACGAAGAAACCTCGGTAAAACTGTAGGATCCCGCTTGTGTGGTGGTTACACATGGCACGGCTCTCTGCTCGTGGCTCGGCCAGAGTTTTGGCTACCTAGACGAAGAGTTGTCGGTTCTCAACTCGCTAGTGTTATTTGGACTGCATACTACAATAATTCAAAGCTCAACCAGGAATAAAATCTGGGGATGATTCGTTGTTCATGATAAATCTACCGCTCATGTGTAAGAGTGCTAGTGTTGAGTTCATGAATTTAGTTTGTTCAGTCCTAGCTGAGCCCCTCTCACTTGCACAAGATCCTCAGGCAAGACGTTTCTTGCGAACAAATCTGCGTATCAGATAAGAACCCAAGGTTGAGGGAAACATCGGCAATGGTTAGGTATGCCAAAGCGTCTTGACTGGTGGGTAGCTGCGTCGTACGGTTGAGTCTTTAGGTAGCTGGTCAACCAAACGACGCTCGCCTGACGCTACCCTGTGTAACTTTGTTCCACACTCTTGCCAGATAATCGGATGATCCAGGAACACCATAGCTTGATGGCGAGAAATATGTCCAAGACACTGTGTTCGGCTACTGGTTCTGGGACGGATAACCTATCTTGAAATTGACGAGCCGTTCCACGTGATGATGCAGAAGTATGGTAGTCTCCCGCAACTTAAACTCTACTCGGAAATTGCGACAAAAGCTCTGACTATAACCCATCATCTTGTTGTTTCTGTTATGGGGACGCTCCAATCTGACGTAGTGCGGTCCCTGCTTCGGGAGGCTACCAACGGCTATTCCCCAGTCGGTCTTCCGTGCATGGCATGGCATGGCTCATGTGGCCGTTGTGGAACATTAAGCTTCCCGTATGTAATAATGGGACACCCAATCGATTTTCGTTGGTCTGTTGATTGATCTTGCCAGTCTGTTTCCGGCCTTCCACACGTATGTCATCTTGCATCAGCTTAGTCCATCCGAAGCGACTCAGAACCATGCTGTCAGATATGCAGCTGCATTTCTTGGGAATCACCTTCGTGAGAGATCATTTCCTCACAGCTGAAACCCAGGTGAAGAAAAAATGACTATTCGAGCTATGTTTGCAGCGGACTCTCCTCTTGGACCGATGGACCAGAACGTGGCCTGCTATAATCCTCCAGTACCACTACTTGGTCATTCAAAAGCTAATAAGTATTAGTCTCCTCCCCCCGTAATCATCTTATGGCAGTTTGTTTGCCAAGATCATCGTAGAAGTTGCCCTTCCTTACGTCTTGTTGGCATTACTCCTGTTTTCATGTCTGAGCTTTGAAACCCAATGAACATTAGGCTGGTTCCAATGTTCATAGATTCCAGGTGTCGCACTGCACTCTTATAGATAAAGGTAATGTATCATTTGCTTCTTTGTCTTGAACATTCTCTTTGGAACAATTCTTGACTATGCATCTGATCCGTTGCTTTCCCGCATGCTGCTTTAGATATGCCTTGTTCAGCATCAGAACAAAGCTTGACAGGCAAGGCGGCACGTCAAATAAGTAGAACTTTGCGGAGAGGAGTATAGAGTTCATCTGAAAGGGCGGTAAAGCTTCTAGACCGAGTAAAAGAAGTACGATGTTTTCTAGACTTGACGGGATATTGCAGCAAGCCTCCATCCAGAGCAAGCTGCCGTCGACAAGGAACCTGACAATCAGTTTTCCCACTATCAAAAGATCATACACAAAGAACATGAAGATGGCTAGCTTTGATCTAAGCCTTCCTGCAGTTCTTGGCATCAAGAAGATGTCTTCAAATGGTTCTCACCGACTATAACACGGGCGGCCCTTAGAAGCTATGGGGCGTAAAGCATCAATGACCACATCGGCCCTATTTACTTCTTGAAACATAGTTCAACAAGGCGATGATATAGGCCCGGTCGCTGCAGTTTGATCCATGGAAAGAGTCAAATATGGACTCCCGCCCCCTTTCTTTCATTGTGGCCACAAACACGAGGATAGATAATATCTAGTTATTATCACTAGAAAAATCTTTTGAACGTAATAACTCCCAGGTTCTTTTCTCTCTCTCATTGCTTCATTATATCCATCCGAGTGAAATTCCGATAAGACCTCAGTATCTGTCTGCCAGTGCTAAGTACCTACCTCGACTTTCCACACCAAATCTAAACTCTTTACCGATTCTTGGCATTGCGTACACTGGCAAGATATCCTCTATCACTGGCAGACCGGCAGTCAGTGGTTCACTAGGGTATCCAGTTATTCTCATAAGGTAGTCTTGAAATCTTAGAATCCACCTGCTGGAATTGTCTTTCCTTTCTTTCCTCTTCTTCACAAGAGCCATTTTTGCTACCAACGAAACCCTTACCGCTACGTCCTATCCTGATTCATTCTGGATATTTTTGAAAGAAAGAGAGGATCAAGTAACATTTTGCTACCGCCTTTTTTGCATTGCTTTTTGGAGGCGTGCTTTGGGCGCCATGGAGGACGACATTGCCATCGTAGGCATTGGTCTACGATTCCCTGGCGATGCCTCTTCCCCAGAAGAACTATGGAAAGTTCTGGAGCGTGGAGAGTCTCAGTGGTCTGAGTTCCCTAAGGACCGTCTCAACATCGACGGGTACTATCATCCTAGCGGTGATCGACAGGGTAGTGTAAGTTAACAACATACTTCCGGTCGGGATAACATGGCTGAATGATATAACTTGACCAGATTTCCTTCCGAGGAGCCCATTTCATCAAGGGCAATTATGCTTCTTTTGATGCTTCCGTAAGTTTTGGTTCTGTGGCTCGTAGTTGCTATAGTTACTCGGTTAACGTTGCTCTTTCCTCTAGTTCTTCTCGATTTCGGCGGAAGATGCCAAAGCTATCGATCCCCAACAACGAATTCTCCTTGAGGCTTCATATGAGGCACTTGAAAATGGTTGGTCTACCAAGGTGCTTATCTATACTGGTCGAAACTGACGATAGACCTTTAGCGGGAATCCGCAAAGAAGATGTCGATGGCAGCGATGCGGCTGTATATGTTGGTTCTTTTGTCAAAGGTAAGTATATCCAATATTTGATGGAATCCTTGCTAATTCTGTTAGACTACGAGCAAGTCTGTCTCCGAGATCCGGATTGGCAGCCTCAGTACGCTGCTACTGGAAATGGCATTGCCATAATGGCAAATCGAATCTCGCACTTCTTCAACCTTCATGGCCCCAGCATGACTATTGATACAGGCTGCAGTGGCAGTCTTGTGTCTGTTCACCTTGCCTCACAGAGCCTCCGGACAAAAGAGACATCACTTGTAAGTGTAATATCCACCATTTCCATTTGTGCGATCCTGACGAGTTTGTAGGCGATTGCCGCTGGGGCTGGTATGATTCTTACGCCCAATACCATGATGCCTATGACGGCTCTCAATTTCTTGAGCCCTGATGGCAAATGCTTCACTTTCGACTCTCGAGCCAATGGTTATGGTAGAGGCGAGGGTATTGGTGTTGTTGTCATGAAGCGTATATCAGATGCCATTCGCGATAATGATACAATTCGTGCAGTTATTCGAGCAACAAAAGTCAACCAGGACGGTCATACAACAGGTAGGGTGGTCAATATTGCGTCATAGCAGCAATACTAACAGCCAAAGGCATTACCCTTCCGAGCAAGGAGGCCCAAGTCGCCAACATCAACTCTGTTTACGAGTCTGCCGGCCTTGACTTCAGTCAAACAGGTTATGTTGAGTGCCACGGCACGGGAACTAAAGCCGGAGATTGGCGCGAACTAAAAGCTATTTCAGAGTCACTTTGCACTGTTCGCGACATTGATAACCCCATTGTCGTCGGCTCGATCAAGCCTAACATTGGTCATCTCGAAGGCGCCGCTGGTGTAGCAGGCCTCATCAAGGGCGTTCTGACTCTAGAGTATGCCAAAATCCCACCCAATATCAATTTCGAGAAGCCCAATCCTGATATTGACTTCAAAGAGTGGAAGGTCAAGGTTTGTAGCCGCATCTTACTTCACTCAACTATCACTGACAGTTATAGGTACCAACCGAACTACTCGACTGGCCTGTTTCTGGCCTACGCCGTGTCAGTGTCAACTGCTTCGGTTTCGGAGGCACAAACGCCCACGTTATCATGGACGAGGCCCCTCGCTATCTGTCAGCGCGTGGACTTAGGGGGAACCACAACTCTTTTGAGGCAATCACCTCTTTCCGCAGGACATCCAATACCAAGGCAGTGTTCGAGCCTCAGCTTTTTGTCTTCTCGTCCCACGACAAATTGGGTGTGCGGCGCATTATGGAATCACACATACCTTACTTGGAGTCTCAGAGGGAAGAAGACACAGCCTTTTTGCACAACTATGCCTACACACTTGGCTCTCGCCGATCCAAACTTGAATGGAAGCATGCCGTGGTCGCGAAGTCTCGAGAGGAACTGATCGCCAAACTTCAGAACATTGACGAATCCTTATTCAGAAGAACATCAAACAACAAGCAGCCAAATATATGCTTTGTTTTTTGTGGCCAGGGTGCTCAATTTGCACAAATGGGCAAAGATCTTCTCCCCTTTGAGGCGTTCCGCGATGCGTTGGAAGCCGGTTCTCGATACATGAAGAACAAACTCGCCAGTGAATTCGACCTCTTCGAGGAAATTCTCAAAGATGAGGCCGAGACTCGAATATCTGACTCCAGAATCTCGCAACCCGCGACTACAGCTATTCAGATGGCTCTCGTGGACCTCTTGGATTCATTTCATATCACTCCTAATTATGTCATTGGGCACTCCTCTGGGGAAATCGCAGCAGCCTACGCATCGGGTGCTCTCACCAAGGAAGAAGCTTGGGAGGTTGCTTACTATCGCGGCCTCGTTGCTTCATCCCTGACCATTGAACACACCCGCACACAGGGCTCCATGATGGTGGTTGGCCTTTCCGTTCTTGATCTTGACGAAAGTTATGACGAAAAGAAGTACCCTTGCGAACTTGCGTGTGTGAATGGTCCTCGGTCCGCGACATTATCTGGCAGGAAGGAAAACATCGAGGGTGCCTTCAAGGAACTTTCTGCGAAAGGTATCTTCTGTCGCATTCTTCCCGTCAAGGTTGCCTATCATTCCTCGGACATGCTCAAGATTGAGAAAGAGTACAAATCTGCTTTGAGATTGATCAATCCACATCAGCACCGGCAATCGGTTACAATGTTCTCTTCCGTCACTGGAGAGAAAATTGGCGGGCGTGAGCTTGACAACAACTACTGGACTTTGAACCTGGTGTCTCCTGTCGTTTTCATGTCAGCTATAAGCACTATGCTGCAGCTTCCGTCCGACAAGTCCCCAGATATCATTGTTGAGCTAAGTCCCAGTTCAACTCTGCGCTCGCCAGTTCTCGATATAATAACATACTTTGGTTTTCCGAATCCGCCCAGATATAGCACTGTTCTTGACCGAAAGACCCATGGCGCAATGTCGCTCCTAGGAATTATGGCCGAGCTCTGGGCCTGTGGATGTAAATTCAACATGGAAAAGGTTGTCACTCGAGGTTCTTATCAGATACCCCTTAAGCCTCTAGCTGATCTTCCACCTTATCCGTGGAATCACACTAGATCTTATTGGCACGAGTCTCATCTTGGTGAAGCAACACGATTCAGAGAATTTCCTCGTCAAGATCTGATCGGTGCTCCCACAGCTGATGCTATCTCCTTCGAACCTCGTTGGCGGGGTTTTCTCCGCATTGCTGAGAACCCCTGGATCCAGGATCATCAGATACAAAAGACGACCATCTACCCTGCTGCTGGCATGATCGCCATGACCCTCCAAGGTGCCTGCCAGGCCACTAAGGGCCAAGAGAACGTCCTTGGATATGAAATCATCAACATGCGCATCGAAAGAGCTATGATCGTCCCAACCACAGCACATGGACTGGAAATGGCCATGAACTTCAAGAGTCTATCTTGCACGTCTGCTCACAGTTTGCAAGATACTGCTTTTGAGTTCTGCATCTATTCGAAGCAATTGAACTGTTCTTGGGAACAGAACGCTACTGGCCGTATCGAGGTGCGATATAAGCGTGGGCATTGGAAGATTGCCTTTCAGAAACATCGCGAAGAGTACGAGTTGCTCAAAGAGTCCTGCCTGGAACCAGTTGTACCTCGACAACTCTATGAGCTTCTTGATATCGTGGGTATGAATTATGGTTCTGTTTTCCAGAACATCATCCACATACGCAAGAGCAAGAGCGCGTGTGTCACCAAGATACGCATTCCTGACACGCGATCCAAGATGCCTGTAAAGTTCGAGTACGATCATCTGATTCATCCTGCAACTCTAGATTCCATGCTTCAAACACCCTTCGCTATCGAGAGTGAACCTATGGTCCCATCTTTCATTGAAAGCATTTTTGTGTCGGCAAAAGTTTCAAGTGACATCAACAAGGAATTTGATGGTTACTCTACCGCAACTCGAGTTGGTGTTCGCGACGCAAGCGCAGATATCGCCATGGCCCAATCTGGCTGGGAACAGCCATCAGTTATAGTCCGTGGTCTCCGTTTCACTGGCATCTCTGGATCATCCCGAGAAGGGGACGGGTTTCTTCCAAATAACCGCACTCTATGCACTCAGGTCTTGTGGATGGAAGACATCACTTGCTCAAAGACAGAAAATGTCGAGGATTTTGTCAAAAAGCTCGCACATAAGCTGCCAGGACTTTCTATTCTCCAAGTTGGCGGTACATCTGACACCACACAGAAGATTGTCAGTGCTTTGACCAGCCCTGAAGGCCAAAGACTTTGGCTTTCTCGTTACACTTTAGCTGAGGCCAGCCCTGACGACAGAACCTCTGGTATTGCGTCCGTTTTTGCAGGAACTGCCGCCGAGCCTTTCATCGAGAAAAGACCCGTAGATGGTTCAGAGCCTGTCCCTGACTATGACCTGATTCTTGTTTTTTCTCGAAGTGAAATCGACATCGCCAGGCTCAGTTCTCACTTGAAACGTCCCGGCTATATCATGGAAAACTGCCCGGATGGAAACCCCGAGCTCGATGAGATCATCTCACATGAATACAACAAAGTTGATGGTGAGAAAGTGGAGATCAAATTTAGGGTGAATCGCAAGAACCCAGCTGAAGATTGGCTATCTGTCCCTAATGTTGTTATCCTTCTGCCCGACAATCCTCCTTCAGAGACGCAAGGGCTTGCGGGACAGCTCATCACGGAGCGCCAGGCTAGGGTGAAAATGCGTACTATGCAACTCAATGAAGTCTTAAGCAATCCCTCAAGACTGAAGAACAAGATCATCATCTCTCTTCTCGACTTTTCAGCAGGATCCGATGCGGGTGCATCCATCTACAAATGGGGCGAGACAGAGTTCAACGCTTTCCATAGTGTACATCAAGTGGTGAAAGGAATTCTCTGGATCTCCCGCAGTGCCCACATGGGCCCGATGAATCCGAAAGGAGCTCCTGTCATCGCTCTTGCGCGCACACTCATGTCAGAAGAGCCCCTGAAAACATTTGTGACATTTGACTTGAGTGTGGACACACCTCTGAATTCCTCATCAGTTGTCCAGAATGTCAACAAGATCTTCCTTCAAGCATTCGTAGCGGATCAAGGCTCTGGTCAACGTGAACTAGAGTATGCTGAGAGAAACGGCGTGATATTCGTCCCTCGGCTCGTCCCTATTGGGCCACTGAATGATGTTGTTGAGAATGGCATTTCTAGCGAGATCACCAAGGTATCATTCCATGGCTACCCACGTCATCTGAAGCTTTATATCTCAAAACCCGGCCTCACAGATGATAGCTTGGTATTTACTGCTGGAACAAGATATGCTCCTCAGCCTGGGGAAGTTGAAGTCATATTCGAAAGCGCACCTCTCGACTTCATCGACTTGGAGACCGCCATGGGTAAAACCTTGGAATCTGAGGTCGGATCTGAAGTATTTGGCCGTATCGGCCGAATTGGCCGCAACGTTTCTGGATTCATGACGGGTGATCTTGTGAGCGGTCTTGTGACTAGTGGCTCCGTTCAAAGCTATGTGAACATAGACAGTCGCTTTGTGTCAAAATGGTCATCTCGTCTTCCTTTCAGTCATTTCGTTAGAGCCTTTCATTGTTTTGATAAGGTTGGAAGACTTGGTCGAGGAAAGTCAGTTCTTATTCATGCTGCAGCCAGTGGGGTCGGAATGGCTGCTATCAAAGTAGCCTTTGCACTCTCTGCCGAGGTGTTTGCGACCGTTATGGGACCAAATTCAGACAAACAACGAGCATTTCTGGAGGAGGTCGGTGTAAAGAAGGCAAACATCGTCAACGCCGACTCGGATCTCTTTACTACAGTTGTCCGTAATCGTTCGGGACACGGGGTTGATCTCGTCTACAACGCTACACAGAGACACATCGAAGACAATTTCAAGTGCGTTCGCCGAGGTATGTTCAGCTTCTCTCCTATAACTGCATATTCGCTGACTTCTTACAGGGGGCATTGTCGTACAATTTTCCTGCAGATTGCCGAGTCCTCCACCTGTTCACGTTCTGTCTTCTGATGTTTCGCTCGTCAACTTTGACTTCCAAAATATGTTGAAGTATGATGCAGACTACGTGGGGGAGCTGGTCCAGGAACTCAGTAAACGGGTTGAGAGTAGCTCTGATGATTTAGGGAATGACCTGCCACTTCCTGCGCCGGTCATCAACATCGATATCAACAGGATCAAGAAAGCATTCGAACTCATCGAGATGGATCCCTTTTTTGGGCTCGTTTCTATCACCGGAGGCCCTGATGCCACGCCTCAGGTTGATATGGCTATCAAGAAGACTATCAAGCCGTTGCATCAAGCCTTGTCGGGTACTGATACCTACCTACTTGCAGGCGGTTTGGGCGGCCTTGGTCGTAGTATCTGCGAATTATTGGTTAAAAATGGTGTTCGGCACATTGCCTTTCTGTCACGGACCGGTACCTCTTCTGAAGCGTCTCAGCGGTTCTTTAAAGACCTCTGCGATAAAGGTATTGACGCTCGGGCATACAAGGTTGATCTCTGCGATGCCGAAACTCTCACGAAGGTAATCAAGGAAGAAATATGTCAAGAAATGCCACTTATCAAGGGAGTCTTTCAGTGTGCCGCGACTATCAAAGATTCGATTTTCTCAAACATGACATACTCTGACTGGACCGAGGCAATCAGACCAAAAACAATTGGTTCAGATAACCTAGTTCGAGCGATCTCCGCGAACTCTGAGGAACCCTTCTTCATCTTCCTTGCCAGCTCTGCGGGAGTTATTGGTAATCGTGGCCAAGCCAACTACGCTGCGGGTAACTGTTTTGAAGACGCCCTTGCCCTCAACCTCCGACTCGAAGGAAAGCACGCCGTGTCCATCGATCTCGGGCCTGTTCTCGGTGCAGGGATGCTTGCAGATGATGAGGAGATTCTTGACATTCTTCGAGCCAGTGGGTTCTATGGTATCCGTCACGAAGATTTCTTACCATGATCACGCACGCAATCACTGCTGAGATTTTCCCCGGAATTCCCATGCCTGGTCGCGTCATTATGGGCATTGGCTCTGGTGGTCTTATTAGACAGAATCAACCAGCTGACCCATACTGGTCTCGTACTGCTCTCTATAGCTACCTCAACCTGGTAGACATCCCAATCCCCGACCTGAAAGTGGTTGATGCTTCAAACGACTTTGATTTGAAGTCCCTTCTTTCATACTGCTCTAGCATAGATGCAGCTGCAGAAATAGTCACCACTGGTCTTTCTCTCATGCTTGCCAAAGCCATGAACATGCTTCCTGAGGAAATTGACACTGGGAAGCCTCCCAATGTCTACGGTGTTGACTCCCTGGTTGCCGTTGGTGTCCGAAACTGGGTTGTCACCAACTGCGGTGTCGAGGTCTCGGTTTTCGAAGTTTTGAGTGACAGAACAGTGGCCGAGCTAGCCAGAGAAATCACTAGACGAGGCAGTTTTGGAGGCGAGGATAAATGAGCAATGTTGTAAGATTGGTAACAGAGGCAACGGGGATTTTGAGTTTATATATTGCTGGTGTTAAGAAGGCTCTAGATTTCCCTTTCGTGATTTGAGAATTGGAAAGCAGCAGACAGGGAACTGGTTTTTAGGGTTTTAGACATAAAATACAGGGACTCCTTTGCAGTTTGTATTATAGTTGCATAATACACAAAGCTCTAGAAATCTTTGTTTGGTCAGTCGTGGCTCATGCTGTTGTTGTAAAAGGCTAGAAGGTCGGAAGACGAAACCTGCGATTATGAGCAATAGTTTGGGTGGCTCTGAGATACATCAGGGCACCCTAGTTTAACCTTATATCAGATCTTTCAATTGGTTCTTTCTAGCATGCTGAGATAAGACCATAACGGGGTCTTTTTACTCTGTGTTAAGGCAAGTGCAAACAAACTCTGACCCCTGACCTGAGAAGTGATTGACTCAACACCACCACAAGCAGATCACTCGAAGCAAAACAGACATGGCGAAGAGAACCAAAGGGATATTCAGATAAAGATAGAGACAAAAAGAGCTTCAAAAATAAGAAAGAAAAAAACAATGCGTAATCTGGGAATCGAACCCAGGGCTCCCCGACGCTGCTCGAATGGCAACGGAGAATTTTACCACTAAACCAATTACGCTTTATTATAAGAATGTGCTGATATTTGGGTATATGAAAGTCATTGTGGAGTTTAACGCTTCGCGGATTCCCTAGTCTATCATTCAGTACCAAACATTCAGGTATCCAGGCAGTCCCTCTTTACATTCCTTGACCTATATCATTCCTGTGCACTAATGTCTTTAGTGCCATCTCCTTCGTCGAAAATCCTTGCTTCTCAAACACATCGTTGCCATTCAAGGCTGCCAAACTGCCTCGATAATGCTCATCCTACATCCCTCAGGTCTGCTTACACCCTTCAAGACATGTCAGTATACACGACAGTCAGAGGCGAAGCGGTTCGGCGACTTACTTTGAACTCGAAGCGCTCATCGGCAGCCCTAAAGAGTTCTTCAAACTCCTTTTCTGTCCGCTCTTGGGCATTCAACAAGGTCAACATCAACAGGTCCATACTCCGCATGACTTTTTCATCCCAGTGATTTTCAGCCCCCGGCTCACGGAGACAATGATCGTTGATGATGACACGCGCGCCCGGTTTGAGAGCTGGGACTAAGTTTTTGAGGATCTTGACGGCATATGGGGTTGAGTAGTTGTGAAGTATCCAGCGGAAGTAGTACACTTGGTTGTGTCAGTAAGGGGGAAACTCAGGAAGTAAACTCTATCAAGCTCACCATCGGCATCCTTGACTGGCTGCTCAGTAAAGAAATCATGGACCTGAAGAGATATGCGTTGAGCTACCTCTTCATCTGCGCATATCGGCTCTGGGGCGCTGCCGATTGTCTTTGCCAAATCTTGTACCACGAATTTCATTTTATCCCATTTCTTGGCAAGATCGACGCACACGAAGCCATGGCTACCACCGACATCCACCAATGTACCTTTGTTGTTGTTGATTTCGGAAAAGTCGTAGTTATCGACAAGGTAGCGAACCTCATAGCCCTCGCCGCCTGTCAAGCTTGCCATAGCCTCTGCAAATCGCTTTCCTCTGGGAGGGTCTTTGCCGAATGTTGCAAACATTGGTTCTTTATCCACCGTCCTCCATGCATAGTTGAAGCCGGTCCGTGTGAGTGAGGTCGCTTCTGGGTCGGCACGAAGAGCTTCCAAGGTATGGGCCCCGGCTGGTAGGAAATCCTCTCCATTCAACCCTACCCAGGCTTGGAGACTGGCATCCTGAGCAAGCATCTTTGACGCAGCAGTGTGTGCTATGAACCCTGGTGTCGGCTCCTGGAAAATCTTATTTGTCATAGCATGACGAAGAGCGCGAGCCAGGTTTATGCGGTCCAGTCCAGTCTTGCTTTGGAGTTCCGCCAAAGCAATAGATCCCTCCAGAGGTACGAGATTTGCTATGCAAGATTAGGTATGAAGAAAAAATCAGAATTGGTGGGCTCACGAATTTCATAGCTGTTCAGTATTTGGAGGCTCAAGGTGTCAAGATACTTGTTGTGTTAGTACTGAGGCCAATGCACAGACGGCAGGCTTACACTCCATATGCCCCATCTGACAGTTTCTCTGGGTCCTCGAACAAGAAGTTCCAGTTGTTTGGTTGCAGAGGAGATCTCGATGCGACTTCTCTGTATGTGATCCGGCAACTTGGGGAGATCTCCAGGGGCATTGACATTGAAACCCAGGTCCGGAAGACCATTGGCCTTGAAATACCCATCGAGCTTTTCCGTCTCTTCAGTAATCTGCCTAGCCAGCTGCACCATGAGAGATGTGTCCAGGCTTTGCGAGCTCTGCGAATGTGACGAAATGCGTGATTCAGCCATGTTGAACAAGTGAAATGGTCGTGTTCCCTGGTCCTTGTTGCAAAGCGACGTGGGGATGCGCGGTTTTATACATCATTGTTGCCCATCATGGTCCCAAATTGACTCTAGACCTTAGACTACCATCATGACCAATGCGGGTACAAACAAGGTAGCAAGGATACCTTACATGAGCTGTTCTGCTCAAAACATGGGCGGCATGAACAAGTCTACCCACCCGCACCACCATCATTCCTCAAAACGCCAGTGGAACATGTGGCGAGAGTGCGTAAAAGCCTGAATTCAGCGCTGATTCCAAAGTCGTCATGATTGGTGTGTGTCCTGCAAGCTGTGGTTTTAATCCCTGAAGGTCAAGTCGAGACATGACCTGAGAGCTCTACGGATACAGTACATTAACTGCTGGGGGTGCGTAGTTACGATAACACAGGTTTGGTTAGATTAAAAATATGTTCCTAGTTTCTCCACAAGCTAACACGGAAGCTAATAAGTATCGGTACCGGTGGCACGAAGCTTGGCTGCATAAGTAAATCTACTACGAGCTGTCATCCTCAGTCAAAAACACCAAGCGTCTTTCGCGGAGCTTTTTGCTCGTACAGTTTTGTTCGCTAATAATCCCACATCTGGAACGGAAATGCCTGTTCCTATGCATCGTGGGGAAATCCGCCCGTCCTAAGTAGAAGTATTTCGTGCGGCAACAGCAGCTGGGGACCAAGAAATCACGTGCATTCTCTAGTTGTTCACTGAACTTCTGTGTCCAGAGTATCTGCCCAACAAGCTGCACTTGCTGTGGGTGATCAGTCTTTTCGGCCCCAGTCGTCGTGCAGGTTGATGCGTCCGTATGATGGCAAAGGTTGATTAATCAGATATCGAGGCCAAATACCCAGTGCTAGCTCTCTTTCTCAGTGAGGCTTGGCCATAGACAGCCTAGACAGCCAAGACCACGACCGGTTGTATCGGGTAGATAGCATAGCGTCCGCCTCTTGCATCTTTAGCGGCCACACGATACCTTGCGACCCGTGGTAGCATCATAATAGGGCTGTCGGCTTGATACGTCCTTGTCATTTCTTTGAACGCGAAGCGACTTTGATTCGTTTGTGTACTCTGATTCTGTTCGACGATTTAGTATGGCTTTTGCCCATAGACAATGTGCATAGGCATATACAAGAGGGACGTATGGTCGCTATACGCCCTTCGCACATCGACAAGAAACACCTCAATCTG
This sequence comes from Fusarium acutatum, assembly GCA_012932015.1. Taxonomy (NCBI): domain Eukaryota; kingdom Fungi; phylum Ascomycota; class Sordariomycetes; order Hypocreales; family Nectriaceae; genus Fusarium; species Fusarium acutatum. The sequence continues at coordinate 28,570 of JAADJF010000394.1, forward strand.
CTCGCGGCTCCAGCCCATGCCCCTTGACATGGGACCCAATGCGATTGCTTGTAAGCCATCCGTCAGTATGGTGCGCCAGTACAGTCCGACCGTCTTAAGCACTTGATTCTTGGGCCAAGTCCCAAGAGGCACATGGAATACCCGTTCCGTGACGTTCACGAAGCCAGCTGCCTGCATTTTTGTAGCCAGTTTACCTCCTGCTGCCGCAGGGAAGTCTACTCCAAGCTGTGCTAACCCCTCATTAATATATGTCCAATACTGCGCGACTGGGTGCTCGTGTGGCGGGACAGCGTCTCCTGTTCTTGCATGGTGAGGGTAATGATGAATTTCTTGGAGTTCCATCCAGCCTCCAGGCTTGACATGCCTGAGATCGTGTAAGTGCAATCCTAGGATTTGACTCTGACAGACTTGGTACTTACCGGAGAGCATTACTAAAAAGTTGAGGCCAGTCTTTGATCCCCTGAACCGTGTGCCGAGAGTGTACATAGTCAAAATGATTCTGAGGATGAAGCCAAGGAGACTCAACATCATCAACCATGAAGTGAACATTGGGCGGCAACCATGTCGGTTGGATGGGTGATAAATCGATGCCTAGAACATGAGCACTGGGGTATTGTTCTCCCACTATTGTACTATTAGTTGCTGAGACGAAAATGGAAAGAGAATTGACCTTACTTTCGATTGCCCAGATTCCTGTGCCAGTTCCAATATCAAGTATGTTTTGCGGATTTTCGTCTATTGGCGCAAAATGTAATTTCTGGCCCGAGAGAAGTCTCACCATTGCATGTTTCATGTCCTCCCTCTCTTGTTCTATGTCGTCGTTGGGGAAGTTGTAGGCACCAGCCCGGAAGCTATGGTAGCGACGACCATTCTCAAACATGTAGTCCCGAACAGAGGACCCGATGGATGTACTTGCGGTGCTCATATTGTCACTCCCGTATCCGGCATCAGATCCAGCATCACCTATGGAACTGTATTCGTCACTATCGGCAACAATGTTGTCTTCGGCCTGAGCAAAAGCTTGTCGAGACATGGCTTCCTGCTCCGTAACTGATAGGCCTGGAAACATAGAGACACCATTGGGGTGGGTAAGAGGAGACGTGATGGGTCGATGCTGGCTCTCTGTATCTGAACCTGGTGTACGACTAACTCCATACACGTCTTTGAAGATATCGAAGGGTTCTGCTGGTTGCGATGAGAGCTCAGTGCTGCCGCCAGGAATTCTCTGATCGGCAATACCGGCTCCAGATGGAACTGATATGCTTACTTTGGCATTCGCTTGATTGCTGGCCTGTGGTTGTTCGGCATCAATTGACTTGCCATCGTGTTTCGTAGTGTCTCCTCGGGTAGAAGGCGGGAATGCCTGTGTCTGGCTGTGTGGTTCTGGGTCCATCTTATTCCAGAACGAATGAGAGCCGGGAGGAAGACGGATATAACCAAAGAGCAATAGGTTGTATGGTGTTGTTTGTAACTGCGAAAGCACAACTTTCAAGTGAAGTGGAATATACGCTATGACAATTGCAACACAGAGAGTGTTTTATGACGATTCTCTCTGAATTGTGCCAAGAGGGGAGCAATTGGAGACGCAGTCGAAGTTGTTGGAGTCTTCCGATGACGAAGCAAGGTTGTTTTAGGGTCGGCCAAGGCAAGGTTTGGTACGGAATAGGGCGATCTGAATACAGGGGACTCCCTTTGGAAATTTGAGAATATAGTAATTGAAACAAACGGGGGTTTTGCTTCTAAGGCCACATCAACAAGATGAGCGAAGATAGATCCAAGGCGATGGATTCAAGCACAGTAGCATCTGTAGATGGAGAAGGGAGACTTTACGAGGCGCCTCCTGCAATGGATAAAGGCAGCGGGCAGGTAGGTAAGGTCGGTTGACTTACATTGAGCTTGTGGGGCTGCTGGTGGCAGGTGGTAGCGTTGATTTCTTGACCCAACCCAAGCGCCAGTGAAGTTTTCCACGCCCGAGGCGGCATAGATCGTGCCAAGAGGTCGGGTGGCAGATTACCGCCATGCCGATTAGAAATATAAAGCGAGAGACAGTTCCAGCCAGGCGCCTCCTTAGTACGGAAGTCTATCATTTGGCTCTGTACTACCAGCGAACCACGCTGGCGATAGAAGTTCTAGCCAACAAACAAGCTGGAGGTACTTGAGAACCTAAATTCGGAGAAATCAGAACAAAGAACATGACTGGGTAATTTCGAGGGGGTTTCCCAAGTACATCGTTAGCCATGGATGGATCCATTAGCAACTTTGGTACCGAGGTAGGTAATAAAAGCAAGCAAACCAACGGATCCCAACCAACGACAGCGCACCTACTATACTATGCCCCGGGGGCAACAGACGTAGTGCGACAAATGAGCGAAAACGCTCATAAATGATACGTCAGAACGAATTTCTATTCGGGGTCGGGCTGCAGGACTGCTCCGTAACAAATGGTCCAAGGGGAGGACATCGCGATAAGATGGCCTTCCAGCTTATAAAATGGAAAAAATATTTAATACTCCGTAGTAGATATCCAATTGTATTGTGTGTCAGGGCCGCCAGGGTAGGCTTGGCATGGTGCTAATTTGTGTCCACCTTGGGAGAGGCTTCACACAATACCTGCCACCCATAGCTAACTCAATTCTATGCTAATATAACGTCATCCATATCAAATCGAGGCACTTGTTGTGAGTGATCTCTAGGTAGGTTACCATTATTAACCCTCAAGATGCCCCAATCCAAGTTCGTTCATTGTGTTGGAAACCCATCTTTCAACCCAGATGAACTCATTGAGGATGCCGACCGTCAGAGAGAGGCTTTGAACCACCTGTTGAAGAATGATCTCCTCAGCGCCAGTCGAGTACTTTTTCAACTCCCTGATCCGGATCCCTATACATACCATGCCGTGGCAAGTGTGAAACTTGCCCAAGTCCAGTCAGTAGTCAACCTGGGAGGTGTCAATGGTTTACACGCGTGGTATCGCAATGAAGATGGCTCACCTGTAAGAACTTACCTATAGGCAATGTCCAAGGAGTAAGAATTTGTGAAACTAACATACATATAGAGAGAGCCACCTCCTCAAGCTGACATTGAAGCATACACCTCTATCTTCAGGCCATCAACAGCTACTGCTGCATTTCTCAAGAATCTAGGAACAAATGCTAAGAAAGATTCCATAAGGCGTGAAGTCGCAGCCAACCTTGAGAGCAAGAGGTATCTGCACCCTGGGCTTGTAACGAAACTCACTATCCCCAAGAGCAAAAAGCCGCCCAGCGCAAATCCCTATCTCGACTTCTGGATGTGGTCATGTCACTCACTTGAATGGTGCGGCCCTTGCCTAGCATCAGAACGTGTTCCAATGTCTCACCATGTTCTTCCAATTTTCATGCATCACTTTGGCTGCGCAACACCAACCCACGAGAGCCTGGCTATCCTGAAAATTCTGTCTGACGGGCGCCCGATTGTCGACATCGGTTCTGGCAATGGTTATTGGTCCTATATGCTCCGACGCTACGGCCTCACAGTGCATGCGGTGGATAACATGCAGAGCGAATGGAGAGTCAACTGGGTCAACGACACGGTCACATCGGACGGCGTGAAGTGGTTACGCAAGAATTCGAACGGTGAAGGCATGGTTCTCTTGCTTGTGTATCCTGTCGTTGGTGGAGGTGTTGGTGGTGGCACTGAGGGAGGATTTACGCGGAACCTGGTTTCTGCCTTTGGCGGCGACACTATCGCAGTTGTGGGCACGCAGAATCGAAACGGTTACACAGGATTCAAGGGAGTCACCATGGATGAGTTTATGGCGAAGGAGCATGAGGACTGGACTATGGTAGTAAAGATAGCGTTACCATCCTTTCCCGGGAAGGATGAAGCACTATATGTCTTCCAGCGAGGCGAACGAGTGCCGCAAGAATAGATTCAGATGATTTCAGATGGTTTGGGGCCATGATAGGAAGTTTCTCAAGACAAATGCCTCTACTTAGCAGGGGGTTCGGCCCATGGTTCTGACTTACCTGCCTATTGACCGAACACGGGCAGCGGGATGTGGGCTACCATCAAACATAAATCTCATCGTACCCAAGTATCTATGCAGAGAACACAGCGTCATCCCATTCGACTTTCTTACCCTGCCTCGCAATGGTCAACCGAACAGGTAATCAATAAAACGTCTATTTGATTCCTCCAATCCAGTCCAGTCACATCATGTTTCTTCCTCATTCTCACCTGCATCTGCCCCGCAAGGATGGGACAATACTATGTTCTCAGCCTCTGTGACAGCCACCACCAAACCCCAGCAAGCGGCACAGTGAACGCTCTTAGCGCTCGGGGTCCCCCGATCTCCCTCCGTTGAGCCTCTCAACCGCTGTTTAACTGGTCTGCCCTGTGGGCATTTCTTTCGCTTCCCTGTGTGACCCATGTCCTTCTGGCCCTATGACGAACTCTCTGGCTCTTTTCGTCCACTAATAAGAGAGTATTCCAAGAGCTCCAGATCCAAGCACAGTAGGAGTAGGTACCGTAGCTGCGTATGTATGTATGTTGCTGCAGGTCAGGTCTCATTCAGCCCCTCCATTCTCTCGGTCCGCCCGCCATTGACGCACAAGGCGGCGTGTGACCATTTAATAAATGTTGAGTTTACTGCTCAATTGGGCATCTTCTCTCGAACTTGTCCATTTCTTCATAATAAGTGCCTCTCCTCATCCTTGAGCTCTTGCTACTCAGTTTGCCTCGCTACCGAAACCCTCTCTCAGTTGGCGCCCCTCTTGACTCGAGACTGGTACCCCTGCCTGCAAACCAAAGATCCCCGCTTCTATTTCAACAGCTGAGCTCTTTGCTTCTCTGGAACAAAAACAGAACACAACGAAACTGAGACCATGTCTCTCAAGCCTGATGACCGGTCCCGCAAGGATCGCTCTCGATCTCGCTCTCGTGACCGCCGTTCAAGGAGTGATATCGCACCTGAGCGCCCTTCCTACAGCGATAATCGCGAACCAAGTTACATATATCCAGAAGATGATCTCAATGATCGCTATAGTCGCCCAGGCGCACCGCAAGCAAGCGGCGCTCTACCGTATCCCGAAGAGGGAGGAATCTATCCTGTGATTCCCGGAAACTCATCTCAGTACAGCTACGACCCTCAGCCGCCCACTTATCGAACCGCTTCTCCGCCAAGAGACTCGCCATATCGTTCCTCACACGAAAGGGTCGACAGCAGCCTTCCAGGAGCCTTCCCAGATGACCGCCGCCGCGAGAAAGACAGAGACCCATACATTCAAAATGCAGAGCCTCGTGCTAAAGAAGACGAAGACAAATTTAGCTTCCTGCCACAGAAGTACATGCGCAAGCTCACTGGATCTTCAGGCAACGACAAGGAGAGGGACAAGGATGACGATGGCTTGGCCTACGGAAAGCCTCCCGTGCCTGTGCGACCTAAAGACTCTTCGGACTTGGCTTATGGAAAGGCCACGGGGGCTCCGTCAACTGCTAGCCAGGTTATGACTACATATAACCCTCCCCCAAGTTCTGAAGACCCGTACTATGCGCAACAACCACCCTACGGATATTCTCATCGAGAAACTGCAAGTCCGTCCGTTGACCAGTATGGTTCACGCAAGACAAGGGAAGATGCACGATACGATGACACCTACGGCTCGGGTGCCAACGTCATGACCGTTGAGCCTCGAAGCCGCGACGATGAGAAACACCGTGACCGACGCAGGGACAGGTCTTCCGGTCCCCGAGGTAGCTCAGACCGCTTGACTGTCGACTCAAGCAGTCGAAAACGCGAGAAGTCACGCGACAGATCACGATCCCGCCGGAGAGATAAGTCGCCTTCACGAGATACTCTGGGAGTTGACAAACACCACAGGCATAGATCACGATCAAGGGACGGTCACAGATCGCGGTCTAGGGATAAGCATCGTAGCCGAAAAGACAAGTCCCCTCAGCCTCCCAGTGAGAGAATGTCAGGTCTCAGCATCAACACTGGGCTGACTGTGGGAGGCTTGGCCGCCGGCGGACTGGCTGGTGCATCTATAGCCAATGCGCCCCCGTCGCCCATGCTCGAGTCATACTATGGTACTTATCAGGACTGTTCGCCCATGCCGTCTCCTCTGCTGCTCGCCTCAAAGCATCCAAGTGATGACAATAAAGCTCTTGAGGCACTCTCTCCATTGGGTTCTGATAATGAGGGCGATAGCAGACGCCGCAGCCGACGTGCTCGCTTCCATGACTCCGAAGATATCACCACTCAACTTGCACAGGCCCTCAAGGGGAGCCGCCGTCCCGATACCGAGCCACTCATTGAAATCCTACCAAGCTTGACGCATGATCAAGTGATGAAGCTTCGTGCGGACTACAAGGCACTTGTCAAGACGGGATCTGAGCGCAAAGGCGTCAACATCGCCAAGCATATTCGTGCGCGTCTCAAAGATGAAGATCCGCTGTTGATGAAGGCCTGCTACTCCGTTGCTCTCGGCATGTGGGAGAGCGAGGCATATTGGGCCAATTTCTGGTATCAGGGCGACAAGACTCGAAGAGAGCTTCTCATTGAGTCTCTTATGGGACGCACCAACGGCGAAATACGTTACATCAAGGATGCATTCACAGATAAGAAATATGACAACAGCCTTGTCAAGTGTATGAAGGAAGAACTCAAAGAAGACAAGTTCAAAAAAGCTGTTCTCCTCGTTTTAGAAGAGCGGCGCATGGAGGAATACGATCATTATGGTCGACTTGTGCCAATTGACTATGCTCTTGTTGACCAGGACGTCGCCGACTTGCGCCGATCTGTGAGGTCCGAAAAGGGTGGCGAGACGGCGATGATCAACATCATCATACTTCGAAGCGACTCTCATCTACGCGCCATTCTGCAGGAATATGAGCGACAGCATCGCTCCAACTTTGCTCGCGACGCTCTCAAGAAGAGCGGAAATCTTGTGGTAAGGACTAGCCTTTTCCCCCTTCAAATTGTTGAATTGATACTAACATTGTCCAGGGTGAACTCTTAGCCCATATCCTCAATGGTGTTATCAATCGTCCTGTTCGTGATGCCCTCCTCATCCATCACGCCACCTCAGCGTCCCGTAAAGATGGCCTTCGCCGTGAGCTACTCATCTCGCGTCTCGTTCGATACCACTGGGATCCACACCATATGCGCGCTGTGAAGCAAGCCTTTCGGGAGCGCTACGGCAGGGGTATGAGAGACGCTGTTCGCGATGCGACGAGCGGTGAATGGGGCGAATTCTGTGGTGAATTGTGCATTGCACGTATGCCTGACGACGTCAGAAAATTTGACAAAGTCAACTATAGCGTGAGATGAGCAGATTATGATTTATGATTATATGAATAGTATAAGGAATTGGGTGTGGCATGGAAGAGCTTCCCATCTTTTGGAGCACTTGGATCATGGCGATACGTTACTGGGTTTTCTAGAATAGCACTCTATATGTACTTCAACCTCAACTCATTTCTTAATTTGATGCTATCATCAAAGTTCGTTTGCTGCTTATGATCTCTTTGATCCTTTACCTCCTCTTCCGCCCTTCCCTTTTCCGCCTGCACCCTTCTTGCTACCACCTCCGCCTCCAGCAGTATTTCCGCCAGTACCACCCGCCATCATAACCCTCACTTTCCCGACCGGTACGACGTTGAATGTCTCTTCAGGCTTGAGCGCCTTAATAAGCTCAACTTCACGCGGCCACATCCTTTCAGTATCACGAGCGGTTTCGTCAACAACACCCTTCTTAGTCGAAGCTGCCTTCCAACGATCGAGAACCTCTTTAACAGCTTTGCCCTTCTTGGTCGTACCGGGCTGCAACTTCGCTTTGTACTTGTAGCGTCCGAGAGCGTTCCAAGGGGCACAAACAGGGATGATCTCAAGGATCTCATCTCCGGGAAGAGGCGTACCAACAATGGAGTCAAGCAAAGTCATCTGGCTGGCTTCGTCCTCATCAAGAATATCAACACCTTCCTCCATCATAACACGTCGAATCTCCTCGTGTTCGGCTGTCTCTTTCTGCTCTCGCTGGTGCTGCGCGCGACGTCGCTCTTTAGCAGCTGCGAGCTCGAGCTCGCGGTCCGCCTTAGCTTTTGCCTCGGCTTCAGCCTTCTTTTGTCCAACTGTCGCTCCGATCAAAGCTTCTGCGGCAGCTCGATCTTCCTCATCTTGATGTTTATACTTTGAAGCGATCTTCTTCGCCTTGCCCTTCTGGCCTCGCTTGGGGGGGCCTTTCTTCGAAGATCTGGGGTTGTTATTCTTCGGCCTTGTGTCAACTGGCTTGTCAGCTGTCTCGTCCTCCTGTCCAGCTGACTCGTCATTTTCGCCCTCTTCTGCTTCTCCTCCCACTGCTTCATTTTCATCTAGCTCCGCAACTTCTTGGCTATGAACCCCATCGGCTGTGTCATCCGCGATCTTGACAGCAGACAAGCCTTCTTCGGCATGTTCAACCTCGTCGTTGCGGTCTTCATCCTTGCCGAAAGCCTGAAGAGGGTTGTCACGTGACTCTCCGTCTTCTTGTTCATCTTCGGATTCATTGTCGGATGGTTCGGCTGATTGTTCTCCTTCAGGTTCGCTCAGCTCGCCTGCCCTATCTGCTGGTTGCGACGTCGCTGCTGGCGAAGTTTCATCGCCACTGGTAGAGTTGGCATCGTGCAGGCGATGCTTAACATGCTTGGCTTTGCTCTCCTCGCTGATCTTAAATGCAACACCTAGACCGAGTAGAAGTTGAGCTGGAGGCAGAAAATTCTTCCTTCCCCGGACCATGAAACTTCCTGCCGGTAGAAATTCGCCTGTCGGTGCAGATTTGGAAACTTGATCAGCGTTTACCCACCATGCAGACATGCCCGCTTTCGAGTCCCAAGCATTCGACGAGCACACAGCGAGTGATCCGGCCTGAGACAGTGTCGCTGGGGGAATGGGCGCATCAGGAGTTTTTGGATTGTTCTTGATAATAACGCTCGATGCCCCATGTAGATCTGCGTGGCAGTATACATCGCCTTTCCGGAGGTATTTCTTGTAGATCATCTCATTTTGCTGGGCATCTTTGCCTCCGATCACAAGATATCCATCGGATGAGATAAACCAAACGAATTTCTCAAACCACATTGGTTTGCGGATTGGCTGAAGCAGTGCCTTTTCCTGTTTCAGCCCTTTTTTGAGATCCTCGGTGATTTTTTGCTCTGCATTCTTCAGGGCTTTTGAGGCCTGTTGCTGGGTCTTTTCTTCCTTTACGGCCGCCGTCTTCCGCTGGTCAAAATACTCTCGAGCGTTGCTCCAAGGGCTAAATCCAAGGTTGATTTCCACACTTAGGGCTTTATTGGCCTGTTTTGCCTTTGCTGTCGATGCACCTTCATCGTCACCAAGGGCGCTGTCATCGTCTGTTTCGTAGGGGTCGTCTTCCTCTGGCTCAAATTCTTCCTCGGCCAGCTCAAGCGTAATGAGATTCTCGGCAAGGTTTAAAGGTAGTTTGATAATCTCGGCAACGGGGTTGTGCCGTTTTTTCTCGCGTTCGACCAATTTGCCAACATCTACCCAGTCCATACCTTGGCTGAGTAATCCATTGACAGCATCCATGGCTTCTTGGACTCGTTCAGCGTTCGCTTCAATGGCGGCGGCTTTACGAAAGTTGAGGGCCTGGGCCTCTTGAAGCCCTTCGATTCGTTTGCTCTGTTCATTTCGCGCGGCCTCCAACTTGCGCTTCGCAGCCGCTTCTCGCTCGCTCAGTCGGGACTCCAGTCTCTGGCCCTCTAAAGATGAGAAAAATTCGTCAACTGTCTCATTGTATCCAGTGAATTCGAGGACCTCAACGGTGGGGTCCTTTTTGAGTTTGTAGGGGACAAACGGATGAAAATCTTCGTATAGAAGATTATCACGCTGCGTCTTGGATTCGTCACTAGCCTCAGTCCTTTCCCTACGTTTCGCGAATATATAGCCAGTGCATGCTTCTGAGCTGGTGAGCTCTTCCACACTTTGCCTGGCCTCTTGAAGTGACTTAACTAAATCAGCCAGCAGCGTTTCATTGGCCAGTATTTCATCAGGCTTGATAGTGGTGTCGAAATTATTTGTGTGTAGGCAGTGATCCACAAGCACTGGAGGCAATTCTGTAATTGATACAGCCAAACTCTTTCTCAGATCACCACCAGGCTTGCCCTTCTGCTTCTTTGCTGATGCAGTAGCGGTAGCTGCTTTTTCCACGGCAGTCTTTAGGGCATCTTGTACCCTTTCTCTTGTCAAAGGAGGTATTCCGCCAAAGTTCTGCCTGTTCTCCAGGGAATATTGTAGGCCGACTCGCTGAGGTTCTTGACCTTCACCTTCTGAAACGGTTCTTGCGAGGGCAAGGATCTTCAAGTCGGCATCCGTGAGAATAATGTTACCACTCTAAGACGTAAAGGTCAGTGGCTTTTCTGGATTGTATGGCAAATGACGTACAGCAAAAAACTCCAAGAATAATCTGTATTGGCCATCGCTGAACTCGAATTCGAGGACTCGATCGGTGCCCACTTGTCTAACTGACGTCAACCGTCTGGTCTTGAGAAACTTTCTTAAACGTGCAACAAAAGCGGAAGGGGCCGCAGCAGTTGTACGCGCGAATTTCGTCAAGTGGCAGCGGAAGCCCGTGTCGATGACAAGCTGCTTTTTATTGTCTGGTTTCGCAAACTTGAGTAGGAGAATCTTGGACGAAAGATCGTATACGTTGGAGAGTCGAAGAGTCACCAGTCGTTCCTGGAGCTCATGCGCAATGATCTTGATTCAAAGATTAAGATACAGTACAAGGTAGTAGCTTTGGTAAAAGACCTACTTTAACATCCAAAGAAGAGAATCTTTGCTTCATTTTCGAGTGCTTCGCTCAAAACAGCGTTATACAATCATGAAAATCTCGACTATACTAGCGACATCATCATCGCGGGCAACTTGGTTGTCGTGGGGTAGTTGGAGGGGCACGATGCTGACATCATCCAGGTGACACGTGACTGCATTTCATCATATCAATCTATTGTATAAACCACCAAGGCACTCAACAAAGATCTTGCCATTGAAGCTTGGTCTTATAAACAGGAACGAATCTGTCAGGTCAACATACTATGCTCCTTGTTCTGAATGGCTTCGACTCCTTAGATGCTTCAAACACCTCGGACTAGAGTGGATCCTGATAACGTTAGTCCTTCTACACGTGTGGCTACTACTAGGCTCAGGAGGACATCAGAGAAGCTTCAGTGATTCATATAAAATACGAAAATCGGCTGATGCCCGTATAAGGAACTCATCCAATCCACAGAATAAATGCACTGGATCATCTTGCTAAACAAGTCGTATCGTGTTATTCAGACGTCAAGGTAACATACTATGTATACACATTGGCAGACAGTTGGGGAATTCCTGATTCTCAGAGATACTATTGGAGCCCTGTGAAATCGATAGAACATGCGGAGGACAGAATCTGAAAATGCGCATCAGACTTGCATTAGCATCTTCATCGGGGTTCTAATAACACGCATCTTGTAATGCCCGCCCGAGATGTCACGCAATGTATGAGTTACCCCAGATTTGTCTCAGAAAACGGTATCGGCACAACACAAGCCTCCACGAACTCAGCCGCGGATTTTGACAGGAGGATACACGTGAGAATCCAGCAGATGCCGTTGGGCCGAGGAACTCTATCCGGTTTGTTGACTCTGTGTGTGTACTCCGTAAACTTGAAATCAATTGATCCATCCAATGCAACATCGAAGCCGCTCGCGAATCGCGTTTCGCACGGGTACAAATCTTGAACCGCGGCTGGGACCTGAACGCTGACGCCAGAGGCTAGTGGTGGCCTGAGATTATTAGACCCAGGTCGCAAATTAACAACTCAAATAAGGATCCATAGTCAGCAAATTGCTACTGCTTTCTAGTTGCCACAACAACCAAAAGCCGAGACCACACCAAGGCTTGGCGTATTTCAATGGCAGTGCTTCTGGGCACCACCTGAGACTAGTTTGTTGATCTATTGATTGTGAGAATCTATCAATACTTAACACGAAATAATAGACTGTATTTCGTCGGGAAAACACATGGGTGCGCGAAATGGAAGAGCATGCAATCAATTGGATGGAGTCAGACATCAATGGCTACCTACAGTTACAATGCATTGAATGCAGTATGTAAGAGCAAAGCTTCCTGCAGCCAACGAACGACGTGATGAGCCGGCAGGATTTCAAACACGGGCTAAGTAGCTCTGGGAGCCTCTGAAACTGACGAAAGCAAGGAGGCCAGATTGACACCCAACGTCAGTTGCTGAGGCCAAACCATTACCGAGGCAAAGTCAGGAATATATTGACTCTACAGTACCTAAGGTGATTCGCATCATGGCTGTTTGGGGAACAACCACTGAACAGAACTTTGCACTAATTGATGCATTTGCATAAAATGATGCTTCAAGGTCCAATGGTTGGCTTCCACGATAGCAATGGAGGCTCATTACGACTGATTTCATGCCTGATCAGCCGCTTCCGCTGCAGCTGAATAAAGCTGGTGTGCGCCGGTTTGAACCATTTGAAAGTTACTTAAATTGGGGAGGTTGGGATTTCACATGGCAGCCAATGGAAGAAAGGTTACAAGGTGCATGAGCGCCGTTGGCCAACTGGGTAATCTATCGCTGAGGTCTGAGGATTTGATTCCGTTTCCGCGCTTGTCTCCCTCTCACCGGCCAATCTTGATCGAATACAGGAAATGCGTGGTGCAGCTCGGCACTTTCAGAATGGGCAGTCCTTATGTATCATCTTTCGAGTTCCGTCAATCAGACAGAAAGCCATTTGGTGAAATGATAAAACGAGTGGTTGGGGATACTGTGTGGTAGCGCTCAAAGTACCTGGATGCTGGTCCCCGCCCCCTGATTAAACATGGTGCTTATGTGGCGTTCAAGAGGAACTGTAACTGGACAGTCCTTTGTTTTGTTGTTTTGCTAACAACGATGGCTCTTCCAATTGCCAGGAACGGAGCACTGGTACGGGTAGGCAGACGGAGAGAGCTTTACATGAATGTAAAGGCAGGGGAAGATCTTCGACCCCAGGGTTTTGAAATGACGGGATGCCGTTCATCACAGTCACTCAGGCTCGATGGATGCGGAGCGGTGACGGATGCAATGTCCCATCTCTCGTATATGGGGTTGTGTTCCACTTTCTATTATTACTGTTGATGTTGGGAGTTGGCAGTTGGGAGCCATCAGAGCATGGGCCCTTCGGATACGTCCAAGGACGAGAGAAGATCGGAGCTGGAAGAGGAATTGCGTGGAACAGGATGGGCGGATAGCTGTGCAACCTGTGCTGACGACGCGGACAGCTAGGTAGCTTGCCTCTTCGTGACTGGCTGAAGCTAAGGTCAGGCTAGGTCAGATAAGGCAAAGAGCTTCGAGAGCTTCGATGGCTGGCTGAATGTCTCTGGCTGAGACGCAGGAGGAAGGGATAAAAGTGGCACTCCGAGGCCAAGACGGGGCTGCAATAATCAAAGTGGGTAGGGAGCACTATCACATACGGGGTTTAGGTCTTGGGCTTATACTTGATTTGGTAAGAGGTAAATAGAACGACATGTTAACCCCCTGGCAAGTAAACAAGACGAGTGGTAAACAAGCAATCGGCAACAACAACCCAAAGACAATCGACACGCCCCTGGGGGTGAGAAAAACAGGTAAAACGATGGAGAGGGCAAAGTGCGTGAGAAAGGGCTGGGTCGCTGGGACAGAACAGGACAGAACGGATCAACAGGACACAGCGCTGCCGAGGGAGCAACACAACGCTCAGTTTGGCTCAAGTCGTCCAATCCTGCCCCCGTCTTCAAAAGCCCAGTTTCGTTCTGCGTCCTGTTCGGTCCCTCTTCTCCTCCTACTCCCTCCAATTATCGCCATCCACATCAACTTCGTCAAAACAAAACCTCATCCAGACAAGAAAGAAAAGAACGACTGAAGGCCCTCGCTCGCCATCTACCGATTCTTTTCCATTCTCTTCGACTTTTGTTTCTAGGAACAAGAGCCAGAGAACTTCTTGTCTTCCTTTCGAGTTTCGGAAGGTTGTATGAGAAGCTTCTCTCGCGCCATCAAAAGTCGCAAATCTGGACTTTGAGGCTCGCGTCCCCGTTCCCTTTAGCATCTTCCCATCGACATATCGGGAATCCGAATCCCATACCCAGACCGTTACCGAAACAAAAACCCACGAAGAGGTTGAGATCAAACCCCAACAGCCCCAAGCCGGACGGGAAGGTCAATACTCTTCTGTCTCTGTCACCGCCGAACAGGTTCCTCCTCGCGGAGAGCAACGCTTTAGCGAAGAAGAGGTCCGTATTACGCGTGAAGAAGAACGTTACCGCCGTCCCGGTGTCCAAAAATTCGAGCACGAAGAAGAGCACTTTACTATCCGTGAAGACTCGCGACGGTATGTCCGATTTTACAATTTCCTTGGCCCCCCTGGTTTTGTTCGATATTGCACGTTTTCTACCTGTTTGCCGGCAACCGTATGAGACGAGTCCGCAATGGCCTGCGAAATCATAGCTCTCCAGGTCAGGGCAGTTTTCTCTCACCCAAGTTGATCAGATGGAACATGTCAAAGCATGTCTTCTATCACTTGTGACGGTAGCAATTGTCATTCCCCCCCCTGAGCATTTCCTCCGCAGCCCGATTTTCACTTTCGCTTTCCTCAACTCGGCTGGCCACAACCCACTCATCACAGGCGCTTCGGCCCCTTGAGTCCCCCCAGCCATCTCAATTCATCACATCACATCTCACCACACACCGTCTCACATCACACCCCTACCCATGTACGCTACCGCGCCAACCACCTCAGCTTGGCTGGGTACCCAATTTGCTTTTGCTTCACATCCCCGGTCCACTAGTGCGCTTAAGCCTTCTGGCCTGAGCAAGGCGGTGGAGTTACCTCAGGGGCCGCCCGCCTCCCGTTGCCATATGATACGCAAGCGAGATACTATAGACATCCATCAGCTAACCCAGACAAATCCAGACCTGAACCTCCCTCTCAATACCAACCCTCTCAGTACCAACCACCCTCCCAATACCAAACTTCTCACACTCACGTAGAGGTCGACACCCACCGTCATCCCTACTACTCCACCCCCATCGATCTCGCTGAACGTGAATACCGCCAGCGTTACCGCCCTGCCCAAGCCTTTTCCACTGAAGACCCTACTTCCCACTCTCACTCTCACTCTCACTACCAAACTCAAGACAACTTCCAAGCCAACAACTACACCGTTGAAGGCCGACCCGCTCCCCAATTCTATTCCTCCGAGAAGACTGAAATCAACAACTTCACCGTTGACGGACGCTCATCTCGCCCCCAGTACAACCAGACCGAGAAGACCGAGTTTAACAACTTCACTGTTGACGGCCGTTCTTCCCGACCTCAATACACTTCTGAGAAGACTGAAATCAACAACTTCACTGTTGACGGCCGCTCTTCCCAGCCCCAGTACCGCGATACCAAGACAACTCAGGTCAACAAATTCACCGTTGACACACCTGTTGCTCGTCCATCTAACAAGAAGGACGTGAGATTCACTGAAGAAACCGTCGAAACTACCAAGGTCGACAACAACAAGTCCAAGATGGGTTACTACGACGACGACGGTTAGTGAATACCAGATCTTACTCGCGAACAATCCAAGCTAACTTGTCAGCAGGTCACTACAACTCTTTCCGCGCCGGTGCTCACAAGCTCGGTGATCGCATCGCCCATGGAGGCCGTCGCGATATTGAGATTGACATTCACGAGGGTCCTCGTCCCTCTGCTGACTGCCTTCCCAACACCGTCAGCATCCCCTGCCACCACATCCGCCTGGGTGACTTCTTGATGCTCCAGGGCCGCCCCTGCCAGGTCATCCGCATCTCTACCTCCTCTGCCACCGGTCAGTACCGCTACCTTGGTGTCGATCTCTTCACCAAGCAGCTCCATGAGGAGTCCTCTTTCATCTCCAACCCTGCCCCCAGCGTTGTCGTTCAGTCCATGCTCGGCCCTGTCTTCAAGCAGTACCGTGTCCTCGACATGCAGGAAGGTCAGATCGTTGCCATGACCGAGACCGGTGACGTCAAGCAGGGTCTCCCCGTCATTGACCAGTCCAACCTCTACTCCCGCCTCAGCAGCGCTTTCGAGTCTGGCCGTGGCTCCGTCCGTGTCCTCGTCCTCAACGACGGTGCTCGTGAGCTCGCCGTTGACATGAAGGTCATCCACGGCTCTCGCCTGTAAGCGTGTTTACTGTTTTCTGAAGACGGGCAGCCGCTTGTAACGCGACTATTTCCCAACACCATAATGAGTTGATGAACAGCACTACTGGGCTTACCTTGCTCATGAGGAGTAGGTCAAGGCTGTTCTGAGAGTCACCTGTACAATGTCAAGTTTTCTGGGGATCTGTTGTATGTATCAAGATGGTTCAAGTTTGTTTGTGTCGAGATTGGATAAATCATGTTGGCTAGCTGGAAATATTGGAGTCTTTTGCGTAGATGGGAAAGTTCTGTACATGGACTGTAGTAATTGTCAATTGATTCCGCATCTACATAAAGCTAGGCGTCCGTGTCCCGTCGTGTTACTATTTGACTGACTGCACTGCTAATGCTTAGGTGCGGGAACTGGGCTCTCAAGGTTCTCTGAACTAACCACAAACGGAAACATGCTCCCTTCTTGCTGTTTGATACGCGGCCCAGACGTGCCGACACTTCCAAGTCTATTACTACCCTACATTTCAACTGCCGTACTCTGGCTTCTTATTCAGTGACGTTTTGGCTTTGTTCGTTTTTCTCCTGAGGAGTGTCTCTTTTATTATTTATATATATATAATATTTATTCAAGCCCTGGGTGTCAATCTGTTCATGGATGTTCATGATGGTCCTGGTGGTTAAAGTCATTATGCACGTTGAGAGCTCTTATCTATCATCAAGGTATTTCCCCGCGCGAGCTAACGCAATACAGAGCCCAGATGGATGGGTACACAGCCTGATAATCAATCACGCAAGCTCATGCTTGATGAGACAGCGCGTGACGAAACTCTGTCACAAGTTCTCCTTAAACCTTGATAGCGCCCGATTTCTTCTTCTGAACATTTACTTCTCCAAACCATCCATCACCTTCCGCAATCCCGTGTATGTAAGTGACCATGGGTGCTCAGCCATCAAAGCCAACACTTCACGAGAAGGCTGTCATGGAGCGCCTCCGTAGTCTCCAACTTCAGGAGGATGACGAATACGTCGAAATTAGCAGCGATGCCGAGAAGAGCTCGGTCGGACCCTTGACTCGTGAGGCTCAAGGTCTATCTGTCCATGTCCTCGAGTCCTGGCAGTCTGCTATCCTCAAAGATCCCAAGAACAAGTGAGGTTTCCCGCTGTCAGGGCGCTCCTATCGAGGCTAACATCCACCACTAAGACTCGCACTCACGGCACTGAGCTCAGCAAACCCGAGACAGGTGCTCACTTCACTGCCAATCGAAATCGTAGACCAGCAGATCTATAATGTCAAGATCCCATTCGAGGGAGATCCGATCACGAACCAGCGCTCAAGCGGCCGCTGCTGGTTGTTTGCCTCCACAAACGTGTTCCGAGTTGCCATCATGAAGCGGTATAATCTCGAGAGCTTTGAGCTCTCACAGCAGTATCTCTTCTTCTGGGATAAGCTTGAGAAGGCGAACTGGTTCCTGGAACAGATCATCGATACCGCAGGAGAGGATCTCGAAGGACGTCTCGTTCAAACCCTCCTGGGCGACATCGTTTCTGATGGTGGTCAGTGGGACATGGTCTATAACCTTGTCGAGAAGTATGGTTTAGTGCCACAGACCCTCTACCCTGATACATGGAATGCCCAGAGCTCCGGCATTCTTAATAGTGTTATCAAGACTAAGCTTCGTGAATTCGCACTCAAGCTACGGGGCCTGATTAACTCTAAGAACGGTGTATCAGCTACCACACTCTCGTCGGCGAAAGACAAAATGCTTCGTGAGATCTCTCTCATCATGACTCTTCTCCTTGGGCCACCACCAAGCTCCGAGGAAACCTTCACTTGGCAGTATAACGACAAGAATGGCAAGTCACATCAGCTCAAGGCTACACCAAAAGAGTTCGCCAAGAACATATATAGTTCCGATTTCCGCATCACTTCGAGCACCATCGAGAGTATGATCTCACTTGTGGACGATCCTCGGCACGAGCCGCTCTCTCTCCTCTCTGTTTCACGACTTGGTAACATCGTGGGTGGACGTGGCGTGAGTTACGTGAACGTTGATATCGACACACTCAAGGAAACATGCGTAAAGATGCTCAAGGCTGGTCTGCCTATCTTCTTCGGTAGCGACGTGGGTAAGTTCTCCGACTCCAAGTCGGGCATTATGGACCTCGACCTCATCGACTACGAACTTGGCTTCAACACTAGCTTGCTCGGCATGAGCAAAGCACAGCGATTGACGACACAGGAGAGCCAGATGACCCACGCTATGGTGTTGACTGCAGTTCATCTCGACGAAGAGACTGGCAAACCTGTCCGTTGGAGAGTGCAGAACAGTTGGGGCACTGCGGCTGGTGCCAAAGGATGGTTTGTTATGAGTGATGCTTGGCTCGACCAGTTTGTTTATCAGGCTGTTGTAGACCCTCGCTTCTGTAGCAAGGAGGTTCGCGATGTGCTCAAGAAGGAAGCGATTGTTCTCCCGCCATGGGATCCTATGGGCGCCCTAGCCTGAGTCAGCGTTCTTATTACGGATGCGAAGGTATTGCTGTGAGACGACATCGAGACTCCTTTTTGTATCAGACCGATGCTTGCCAGAGAATGAACATAGTTTAACCATCCCCTTAACGATCGTAGAACAACTGCGCTCCGTGAAACCTGCCATGGAATCATTAGTGGGTCGGTTACCAGGTCCTGAAGTGATGTTGTATTCAAGTAGACGAGCTATATACCTGAGAAGATGGCCATGGGAGTATCAGGGAAAATAATACGATGGTGCTTCTCTTGCAACCCAGTGCTGGTCTCTTTTTTATGGCACCTTGATCGCAATCTACTCAGCAATTGGAGTGTTACTGAGATCAGAACTCATGCTTGCTTGTGGTCGCTCCACGAGAACACGGCCGATGGTATCACACGTAACTCGATTTCCCCCGAATATTTTGCAATTGCTTCGCAGGTTGTGTCTTCTCAAAGGAAGTCTCCATCTGTGGTTGGCTTCTTTTCAATACGAGAAGCCGCCTCGTTGCGAGATGGTCTGGTAGGCATTGGAGAGTTCATAGCGCTGAGGAAGCTGATAGTTTCGAAGAAGTTCTGGGCTTCAGGAGGCACGTTAGTTTCAGGAAAGGTCTTCCCTCGAGCAGGCTCGTGGACTACGCAAACGCCTTCTTCCTCCAAAACGTTTTCTTCGATACGTCCACCTTTCCTAGACCCTTTCCTCCCATATAGTCATGTAGTTCTAGTTAAGTGCTTGTTATCAACAGTATTCGAGTCCTAAAATTGACTGTGATTAGATGGCCCCTGACATGGAAGATACTATCGTAAGTAACTCCTTTGGAGCTCAGGTGGTTCGGTTCCGCTGTACTATGAACTTGAACGACTGCGATGCAGATATGATGTGTGAGTGGCAAGACCCCTCTACTGTTGCACAATTGGGAGTGAGGAAACCCATCGGCCTTCAGGAAAGCTCTGAGGTCCTGGGTAGGAAAGGCACGTCGAGTCTAAGTAGTGCAAACATTGATCAGTCAGATGAATGGTCCCATCGTTCTCAGTTACTCAGACTGGAAGGTACAATAAATTTAACATAGCTGATAAGAAACTATATCTCCCAGTTTGCTAGTATTCTTAGAAGGAGGATATCAATAAAATGCTTTGAGTAAACAACTTTGATGCTGGTAGGAAAGTTCTCAAGCTTTTATTATGAAAGGCTCCCCCAACCTAACAACTCTCCAAAGTACTGGGACTAGCAGCTGATGATTTGATAGCGACAGGTAACTAAATTGATGCTTTCTTTCTTTTTCCTTTTCCTCCCTCTATTGAGCAAGAGTTGTCACCCCATGAGTAGAAATGCGACTGATTCCCTCACTTACCAAAAGGAGGTGTAATAGGAGACGGTAGTAGATTATTGGAATTGCTAAGAGCTGGCCTAGCTAATTTCTATAAGATAGAAAATTTCGAATGTTTCTTGATCGTTGAGTGCGAAGTATCCATTCAATTATGAGATGTCGCCATGAAACTGTGTAAATCAGAGAGGCTTGTTTCTGTGTTACAACCTTAAGATATCGGGGTATGCGTCTAACGAAGCTGGAGTACTTGAAAAGGTGGTTATGACCTGGCAGCGCTAGATACTGGTTAAATGATTAACATGGTTAAGAGTATGTACCTGCGGAAATTAACGGAATTTCATAAAGATTGACCACCTTGATGCGGTACCGGTAGGGCTGTGTGAGGATGAGTCAGCCAAATAGAATTTTTCTTTTTTTCTTTTTTAGTTATACATTGCTCGCTTCGCCTAGATGCTTACAAGGTCCCTTGTCCCTCTGACAGTATAACCAGACTTACAATTATTTCGCCTGAAGATTTGACTAGAAATCTCTTCCAAAAATGAGCGAAACACTTGACGCGGCGCCGCCGCATGCTACCTTCGATGTAAGGACTAAGAATTCTCACATCTTGATGTAGTACTGACCATTGCTGTGAAGACCGTCCTCGTCTTGGATCTAGGATCCCAGACCAGTCATGTTTGTTCTCTACTCCTGCTATGTGAGTGATAAGAACTAATTAAACAAAGCTCATTTTGAGACGCCTGCGATCTATTGGAGTTTACTCTGAGATGCTGCCATGTACTCAGAAGCTCAAAGATCTTTCTTGGAAACCCGTTGGGATTATCCTTAGCGGGGGTCCGTCAAGCGTGTATTCTCCCGATGCACCAAACGTGGATCCGCTCGTGTTCGAGCTCGGTGTTCCCGTGTTGTACGTTGAACGCCAAAAGAATGATGGATAGGCTGCTAATGCGTTTAAAGGGGAGTTTGCTATGGCTGTCAACTAATTGGTATTATCCCCCCTGGATATATCTGAGTGACTATTGACTAACGACTGTCCCAGCATGGCGAGTAAACCCAAACAATGTGGCACCTGGCGTGGCCCGTGAATACGGAGAGACTTCGATGGCCATTAGTAAGGTCGGTAACCATGCTGACCGTCTCTTCGAGGGATTGGGAGACTCTTTGAATGGTTCGTTCTGCAGATCTTATCTGTCTGGCCTGGCTTAATGGTATCTAACGTTCTCTGACTACAGTTGTAATGAGTCACTTTGACAAGCTCGTTCATCTACCCGATGGTTTCAAGACCATTGCCACTACCAAGAACAGCGAGTTTGCTGGCATTGCCCACGATTCTCAGCCCGTCTTTGGTATGTGTGCCTTATGAAGCTGTCGCCAAGCTTGACTAATAAGGATGATAGGCATACAATTCCACCCTGAGATCTCTCATACAGAGCGGGGAACTGACATAATCGCCAACTTCGCTCTCAAGATCTGTGGTGCCCGAGCGGACTGGAAGATGGACAACTTCTCAGAGCGAGAAATCGTTCGAATTCGAAAGCTGGTTGGCGACAAAGCCCAGGTTGTATGTGTTCCCATCTTACCCAACGACATATATCAACTTACTAACTACTTCGCAGATTGGAGCTGTTTCTGGAGGTGTTGACAGTACTGTGGCGTATGATACCCAGGCCGAAAGCTCTATATCGAACACCGTTTCGCTGACACCTAACAGGGCTAAATTATTGACTGAAGCAATTGGAGACCGCTTCAAGAGCATTCTAGTGGACACTGGTGAGATCTTGCTGCTTGACAACGTATTTGCGCCTTACGAGTAATGTTCTAATGTGCTATAGGTCTGATGCGTCTGAATGAATGCGAACAGGTCAAGGAAACCCTGGACAAGCACCTGGGGATTAACCTGACTGTGGTGGACGGATCTGATCTCTTCTTCAGCCGTCTTGCAGGAGTCACGGAGCCAGAAGCCAAGAGGAAGATTATCGGAGAGACTTGTGAGACTTATCCTTGGAAGCCGACTAGCCTACCATGCTGACCCCAGACAAAGTTATCGATCTTTTTGAAATTGAGGCACTCCGGTAAGCATTTGCTTGTCCTCTTCCGAACTGTGGAAGACTAACTAATCTTTTTTTTTTTTTTTTTTACAGTATCGAGAAGGAAGCAGAAAACACACCGTTTGCCGGAAAGGTTGAATGGTTCCTTCAGGGAACACTCTATGGTCAGTTGGTAATTTTGCCCACCAAGAATCAAAACATTGACACGGTATAGCGGACATTGTGGAAAGTTTGAGTTTCAAGGGAGCCGCCAGTTCCACCATCAAATGTAAGTCTCCCCGTTGTTCATCTCTCGTTATGTCGTTGGGAGAGCGAGAAGGAAAAATATGCCCGCGATTTGAACACCGAGGCAAACCCCTCCATCCGAACTTCTTACGCAGCTCGCGAATGGCGTTATAGACACTAACGATTGCATAGCTCACCACAATGCGGGAGGACTTCCTGCTCGCATGCAAAACGGCGTAAGTTGCTTCCACTTTTCCATAGTCTAATGGGAAGATACTGATAAACAACAGGAGGCACACCTCAAGCTCCTTGAGCCGCTCCGAGAACTGTACGTGATCAGCTTGAATACGAATCTAATAACGGGGTCATTACTTGTCACGGTTGCTAACAATGCATAGTTTCAAAGACGAAGTGCGGGCTTTCGGACGCCAACTGCAGATTCACGAGGAGCTCATTGGGAGACATCCTTTCCCTGGTCCTGGCTTGGGTATCAGAATCATTGGCGAAGTCACCCGCGAACGCGTCGAAATTGTGCGCAAGGCGGATCACATCTTCATCTCCATGATCCGCGAGGCTGGAATTTATGACGAGGTTTGACGCGACCACCTGTCATCTGAGAGAAATTTTACTGATCGATTTGCCAGGTCACCCAAGCCTACGCTGCGCTTGACACAAACAGAGGTAACCCCTTGTCTTCCATTCTATGAAATTGTATTGATATCTGACTTGCATTCGTCAACAGCCGTCGGTGTGCAGGGTGATGCTAGAGCGTATGGCTACATCTGCGTTCTGCGAGCCGTGACCAGCTTGGACATGATGAGCGCCGAGCCCTACGAGTTCGAGTGGAGTCTTCTCAAGGCTGTTAGCAGACGCATTGTGAACGAAGTCGACGGCATTGCGAGGGTGGTATACGACACCACATCTAAGCCTCCAGGTGAGAGCCTCCTCTATGCTTCTCCTTCGCATGCTTGTGATATTAACAGACCGACAGGAACGATTGAATTGGAGTGATACTGCTCGCCGATCGAGTTCAAAGAAGATTTACCAGGCTGCCTTTTCAGCGCGGACCTGAGATGGCGTTTAGACGGATGGAATAGATTTGCTGGATAAAGGGATATGTGTCTTCGCTGCGGATCTGCGAAATAGGAGGTTACGACTCGACTCGACGCCCTAGCGACTCTGCAATGGAAGTCAATCCAGGCTAAGCGACGGGACACATTACCTCCGAGTCTTGATCAAGGATAGCACTTACCTTACGTAGTCTCATGATTTCAATGATTATGTTTTCTTTTGAGAGTACTAGCTCTGGTCTCTTCAGGTTACACAGTAAAGACTTTTACTCAGTTCAAGCCATCCGGCTTCACGACTGGTGATGAGGTTACCGAGACGGTTCTTGCAAGCAAGGCCAGAGTATAAAATGCTACTTCTGGGGGAATATATTCCGCAAGACCAGCGTTTAGCCAGATAGACACCCAAGCCCCTTTTATCCCTTTATCGAACAGTATTGATTGGGCACTTCGCACCATAATGCGAGAAGGTCTGAGCTGATTACAACGCGGCATGGATTTGTTTCGCTCGTGAAGAATTATAGATATATACGTGTTTGTGAATAGTCCTTCGCAGACCCTTCAGTTGAAGTAGAAGCCTCGCCACAGAATAGTTAAGGGCCAGCACATCGAGATCGAGAAGCAGCTCAACCGCAGCCGTGGAGTATTATACTCACAGATGCGTGTATAGGTCCTCAGTGGTGATTGCCATCAATGTCCGCCACTAGTGGTAGGACAATCGGCGAGAGGAGGCATGGTGAAGTTTGTCTATGGATTGGTTATATGATCACTGGTTAGAAGGGTATACTTTGCCTTATCAAGACGGGCTTCTGAGGGGATCAATACATGGAGTGATAAGATTTTCCGTGAAACAGGGTGGCCAGGATCAGCAGTGTTAAGGAGCGAGCCAATGTCCCAAAATATGATGCTATCTCGTTTCATGCAGGGCTCTGTCACTTGTCACCTGAAGACCTGAAGATTCACATCATGGTGACACAACAAAGGGCCATGGGGCACAGTTTTCGGGCTGTCCTCTTGATGAATCTCCATAGTCTCAAGATCACAAGGGCTTTGCAGCTTTCCGTTTGATCGATGGAAGGCGAATCATCTAGATCTCCTGCAACTTGAAAAGGTCGGTGAAAGGCACCGCCCCCAACCTTCAAAAACATCTGCAGGTTAATGTGGTCTCTGATAAGTCGATGGGAATCTATCGAATAAGACAATGCTGTGGCTTTGACAGCGGCCCGTTCCCTGACTTGATATACTGGCATGACAACGAGTAATGTCTCAGTAGGCGCTTGGGACATGTCTTGGGAAATGTCATTGTTTTGTGATTGGATAGCCCAAGCGCAGACGTTGCATAAATGCCGATATAGACACAAGTGATTGGATGAAAGGGTACGTTCTGTTGTCATCGGTCAGTCATGGCATGAAGTTGGGAGACGATTCTGTTGGTGATGACTGTCACACCTTATTATGATTACTGGAATTTCCAAAAGTCGATCCTTTCGGAAATCACAATAGGATAACTGCTAGTTCCGTATTATTATTCTTGTCGACAAACGCGCATAACAAAAATAGAACAACCACATAAGAACTTCTCTGACTTACTGAGTAACATGCCTTGCTAAGGTCGAGAATGTGGCTGTTTGATGCCAGGAGTTTCGTTCTATTTGATGGCCCTTTTTGTGCCCAACTCAACTTGCCAAACCACTCAGTTTAGATTTTCTTAAAAGAAAGGCATTGCTCGTCTCTTTTGAAGTGTGAAACATCAGATATCTCACAGAAACAACACAATTCTACATCTTACCAAAGCCGAAGACCAAGCACAAGTTGTCAATTTATTCTTAACACTGTGACAGAATATCAATAATCTGGCAAGGCTTCGACGAGTCGCTCTATGGCCGGGTATAGCCGTATTTGTGTCTCATTTGTTCCTACTCATCTAGCCGCCGAGATCTACATTCCCAGCACCAACAGCCAGGTGCCAAAGACAGAGAGCGAGGGGGAGAGGCAAGCAGTCCTCCTTATCCAATAGTTCACTCCCAGCAACAACCTAATGAGGTTGATCTGTTCATGTTCTTATTCCTTGTCATTATCGATTATTCTTGTTGCAGCATACTGAAGCTATCCCATTTGCCACAAGCAACCATAACAGGACTCGGCGCAGAATAAAACTCTAAAAGCTAGACAAGCCCAAGGCGAGACGTCATTGTTCGCCAGACTACACCACACACCATCGCGCCAGGCAACGCCAAAGCCAACGTTACCACGCCAAAACTCTCTCTCATCCTTAGCGTTAATCTTGTACCGATCTGTTCAATGGGCACATGGTTGCAGAGCCTCATGATTCAAGAATCAGCACGGTTGAACATTCTAGCTCGGGTCTGACAACCCCCTTGGCCTTAGTCTGGGACTATTCGCCTCGAATTCAAGGGTTCACGAGGTCCCTGTCCCTGACATCGAAGCCTGAAAGACTCCGTCTCCGCCAAATCTACTCCGTAAACCAGAATCGCTTCATAGATACGTACCTCAACATCCCGCTCTGGTATCAACGATTATCGCAGTGGACCCGTTCGCAGCCCAAGGCCCGAGCCCGAGCCTGAGCCTGAGCTTGAGCCTAAGCCTGGGATCAAGGTTGTTTGTTCATACGTTTAGGTTTGGGCATCTGAGTCTTCGGGCTCGCGTTCTCGTCGGCTGTCCCCGTTGTTGCTCTCCAAGAGCCCAAATACTGAGAGGTTCCATCACTCAATTGAGTTAGGAAGCCCGGTGAAAAGCCGAGGAAGGCTAAGCAAGTGCCGCTGAGACTCCGCTCAGAAACGGCGGGATATTGGATATTCTTGAGGTACCTACAAGTCAATCTCTGGTGTTGTCGAGATGATAAAATGTAGATGATGTGAAAAAGAAATTGTCTAACTGTTGTGCTGTTAGGAAGAGGTCTGTACGGTTTCAAAAAGGCCAAACCGGGTAAATAACAACCCTCAAGTTAGTTCGATAGCCTTGACTACCGACCTAGGCAAGGAGTCTACCTAAGGTATATCCTGCTCTTGGTGCTGACAATTGCATCCCGGCGGGGGACTCGCTCTCTGGCTCTTACCGAGACCATTACATACACCTGGTCTGTTCTGAAGACAACGATTGCATGGGAACTTTGAGTCGACGTTTACAGCTTGCAGTCGCCGTTCTCCACGCCACTACATGGATCGTCATCGGTACTCCCACAACCCTCTACTAATAAGTTACTGATCAGGAGTTGCTGGCACTGGACAGCTAAGTTAGTTGCTCTACCCATAGCGGAGTGCAATTGTCTGCTACTCTTCTCAGCGCCTTGAGTTGTCGAGGTTTTATTCCGGGAAATAGGCCTCGACTCTCGCAAAACACCGTCAACTGTCTCTTCCTCCATCTTCTTCCTTCTTCCTTCTTCCTTCTCCCTGCAATTCTTCCCAATCTCTCCATAATTCTTAGTCCTCTCGATATTGCCCCTCACCCCACCTTGACCACCTTTTTGGTGGTAGACCCTCGTACAAGAGAAAGCACACGCACGCACAGAGCAGAACAAAGAAGGGCTGTCTTTCAAGACGCCTTGGTAGCTCGGTTGTATTCTCCCTCGACTCTGTTCATAGCCGCATTTGCGATTTGTAAGTATCTACTGGAAGATCCCACTTTCGTACTTTAAATGTGCTGACCGACTACTCGAATTAGCCCCAACCATTCAGTACTCTAAAGATAGTCCTCACGAGCTGGCTTCTTTATTATACACGCCCGAGTCTCACTCATTTCACCTTTCAATCGGCCTGCTGAGGTGCGAGTGAATTCAATTGCGGTCTCGGCTTTCTTCTACTAGGGAATTGCCCTCGCTGCTCTCTATTCTCAATTACATCCTCTGAAACGCAGTGTTACTGGTCACTCTGCGTCATCTCAATCAGTGTCATCCGATCTGAACGCCACCACTCCAAGTGGAAGCGCATCGATAACAACAACAAAAAAAATTCCTTGTCAAGTCTTCGACCTAGCCAGGCATTTTATTTGGCCGCAAAACCAATCCTGGGTCTTTGTCACTATATCAGACATTACCCATCCTGACCCTGCTATTTGCTCCCTGGTCCACGCTGACAAGAACTGACCAAGTTCGACCCCTCCTCACGTGGCCTTGGCTTCAAAGTACCTACCGTAAGGTTGATTGCCGTCATCCTGCACCACGGAACGAAACGCCACGGCTGCCTCCACCCAGTCCAACGTCCGGCGTCCCAACGCTACCGCTTTTCTCCACGGCATCGCCCTTTGTCCAACGTTTCTCACGACTCGCCTCCGATTTCGTACATTTGAGATTTCCCTCGCAGCTGGCTTACAACAGCACACATAGTTCGACAGCTCGGCGATCAGATAGGCTTCGCAATCCTGTGTAGCCCCACGTCATCATGACGGACCGTCATCGCTATCCGTCCTCGGGACGAGCGGCCACCTTTGCCAACCATGCGAGAACTTCTCTGCCATCAAGCATTGGCTACACTTCTTTGTACGCTGGTGACATGCACGTCATGCCGACTTCGACCCGACAGCAGCCCATTTCGACGACACCACGAGGATATGTTACAACTACTTCTACAACACCAACCCCCAACACCACCACCCGGACGTACGCCGTCACTCAGGACCCTCGTTCACACAGACCGACTACACGGGATGTCACACGCTCCCAGCGGTCCTCCACACTAGATTCTACTAGTCGACCCCCAGTGATTGTCATGACCACCCAGAAGGACCGCGCCAATGGTACGAGTTCTCATTCTTCCAATGCTCGCCCCGGAAGTCCCTTGAGGGATGACTACCGTTCGAGCGATGGACAGTTTTATACACAACCTGCCTCATCTATACGTTCACGCAGCACAGCCCGCTCCTATGCCGATCAGCCAGGAAACGACACTTATGCTCGCAGCAGCAGAGACCGTAGCAACAGCTTGGTACGCGACGACCCCTACCGCAACAGTCGTCATTCTGCTATATACCAGAACAATCCCCGCCAGAGCTCTAGTAATATCGACTATGGGGATGACGGTTATCAGTACACTAATGCCGGTGAACTGGTTCGCTACGACCTCGATCATTCAGGCCCTGCGAGGACTCGCAGACGTGAGAGTTTCGACCGTGGCTACTACCGCCCGAATATCAACTACAACGCGGATCAGCGAACGTTCAACGTGGATACCAGCCCAGACTTGAGTCGCAACTACATAACTACAAGCACAACCAGCGTCCCAAACAATCGGCAATACGATAACCGGGGCGGTCCTCCACCAAGTACACGAGGGTTCGACAAGATTCGAGGGTACGAAAGCCCACGGGATTTTGCTCCGATGCCCTCCAAAACCCCCGAACCGACCTTGGTAAAACAGGACACTCCCCTTGTTGCGACTACGGAAACCACAAGACGACCTCGGCCAGTGTCATTGTATCAAGAGGGACCACCCCGTTCTTCGCATCATGATGATTACTATCGGAGCCGAGAAGACGAAAGGAAAATGCGAGAATTTCGTGATCAGCCAGAATCTGAGCTCACTTATGAGCCCGAGCGCGCGTACGAGGCACCATACTTCCAAGATGACAGAGTTACTTCCCGTGGCTTCGGCATCCGAACTGACACTGCTGACGAACACGATGATCGCCGTGAACGTCGCCCGGAACAACCGAAAAAGCGATCAGATGAAGACTTGCCACGTGATGCTGATTATGAGCGCGATGATCGACGCCGAGGCCGGCTTGATTCCAAAGACACTCGCCGTGAGAGACGTGAGAGTAAGAAAGGGAGCGATGATGACGAGAAGGAGCGTACTCGGTTCCGTGACAAAGTGGCTACTGGCCTGGGTATTGCTGCGACTGCTGTAGGCCTTGTGCCTGCCGTCAAAGACGACGACAAACGCGACAAAGATCCCGGCAAACGTAAAGGCTCTGATGAAGAGCGCGAACGTGAACGTGAAAGAGACCGAGACCGTGACCGTGACAGGCGGCGAGATTCGATGAAAAGTGAACGCCCAAGAATCTTGGAGCGAGATGTATCGCGACAGCGTGATCAATCAAGACAGCGTGACCAGGATCGTGATACCAGAGAGACCAGTCGTCGAAACGGGGAGTCCCGTAAGAGCACTGAAGCCATCATCTCGTCATCTGATTCGGACGAAGCCAAAAAGTCCACTCGGAGACGTCGCGATTCAAATGCCTTCAATCCGAATGATACTTCTGAACTGCGGCATCTCAAGGACCAACTGGCAGCCTTGAAGACCACAGAGAAGGAAAAGGAGAAGGAAACCCCGGTCGTGGTCGAAAATAAGTCACGGTCCTCTTCACCTACTCGAGAAACAAGAACAGCAATAGAAGCTCGTCCATCCAAAGACTCCCGGTCACCACCCGATTCCAAGCCATCTGGCCCCCCTGAAGAAGAATCCCGTGGCCGCGAATCCCAGCAGACCCCTCCGGACGACAAACAAGTCCGTGTAGTATCGCCTCCCCGCGATAAAAAGGATGAGAAGCCACTCAAGGGTATCTTGAAACAGCCAAAGGTTAGCTTTCCAGAGGAGCCGAATCCCATTCGCGAAGGGGTTGCACCTCACAAGGAAGACAAGAAAGCCAGAGAAGCACCTGCAGGTGCAAAATGGACCAAGATCAGCCGCAAGGTTGTTAACCCTGAGGCTTTGACCATTGGCAAAGAGAGGTTCGAGGTCAGAGATGACTTTGTCATAGTACTACGAGTACTTAGCAAAGAGGAAATTCAGGCATATGCCTCAGCGACACAAGTCTTGAGAGGTACGTTTTAAATTCAGGCTTCAGCCTTGGCTTGAGCTGGTGCTAATTGCTAAACAGAGAGACGTCGCCGCGACGATGATGGTGGTGATACGGATCGGGATCGTGACCGTGACGAGGATGACAGGAGAAGACATCATCGTCATCGCCGCCATCGGGACGATGACTCTTCAGACTACGAAGACAAGGACCGTGACCGTGACCGTGACCGTGACCGTGACCGCGAACGACGCAGGCGTCACCGAGATGAGGAAGAATATGACACCCGGTCAAGGGATTTGGACCATCATCATCACCACCACCACCGATCTCAGCGAGAACGTGAGCCCGTGCTGGAGGCATAGTGGGAGAAAGAGCGTTGAAATCACCATACCACAATCTAAGGTTGAATGTTTTGATCGAGTATTTAAGCGTTGCATCGAATGACTCCAATGGCGGCTTTTCTTTTATCAGGTATATATTGAGCGTTACCACGCATCACACACTAAGCATAAAAATCGGGCAATTTAGCGACGCATTCTGGATAAACAAACATAAAATAAAATCGGTTCTGGTTCAGATTATTCCTGCATTATTTTGGCACTCGTCCGCCCCATATGGTTACATAGTGCTGAGTGAAGAAACAGAGTTTTAACAGTCGACTTGCAAATTTCTCAGATCTCGGCCTAGAGGATCTCGTTGCAAGGCACGAGACCGTCTGCTAGTTTGAAGACTGGGGAAGAGGGCTAGTGACGGTACGTCGCAGATTGGGTAGCAACATTTCATATCGGGTGCCTACAGTGGCAAAATGGTGAAGAGATGGGACTAAGATGTGATGGAGAGGTTGAGGCTTTCTTGGCTGCTAACTAAGAAGTTTGCGGGTATCGTATTTGCTCTTGTTGTTCAGGTCCATTCCACGTTTCACGACATTATGAGAACGAACCTCCAAGTTTTCAGCAACAAGTTCAGCTAGTTCCTTTTCATCCTGGAGGACCCAGAAGATGCGTCCAGTCCAATGTCCGCTTCGTATGGTAACAGAAGTCGTGACAAGGACCATAACCTATGCCAGCGCCCGCATCAAGATGAAAGAGGGTATCGAGGCTTTGCACGGAAAGCTTCCTCATCACATTTATGCTGGCTTCCGTAGTTTCATTCCCTTCGCCGTCCAAACATATGTTCGAGCCATGATCATCCATCTCCTCCAGCACAGTATGTCGTACGACGTCCTAGTCTGGGCTCAAAGCCGCTACCCGTGGTTTATCTGATACATCATGAACGAAAAGGCCGTGTATTGATTGACACCTCCACGCTGAAGCAGAACGTTTGGATGTGATGTTACCTACAAGTATCCTGATGCGCCAAGCACGGGTAGAGGCATGAGAGGAATGAAGCTGAATCATACCGACCCCTCTCACCCTTCCCAACAACGTCAAATTTCTGAACTTGCCCCGGTTTACGGTGATTCGTTTGCACTCGTCATATACTGGCGGTACGAAGTTGGGCAGGGAGTTGAAGCTACCACCGTGGCTTGACTCTCACGATCAGGATCCGAACGAGTGAACAAAAAGGTGTTATGCACGAGACGACCACCTAATGGGGGTTTTAGAAGCTCTGTCTAGTGACTGAGCTTGTTCGGACCCTCTATGACAGCGATGGAGATGGCAGGAAGTGTACAAAGGTCACTCACTGTCCTACATCGTGTGCGGGGTTGAGTCAACATGAGATCAGAGCTGGACAAGTAGAAGCCGTGATGAAGAATGCATGCGTTTCAAGTGTCCACTTCCGGCTGTGGAAAGCACCTAGTAGATGACCTAGTCTTGTTCAAAGTATAAAAAAAACGGACTTGGCGGCTGCATGATACTGCCACGAGTCGTGACCGTTCCAGGCTGGCACAAGACAAGCCATTCGGTGTCAAGTTATCAAATGTTTTACTGTTTGCCCACTCATCCCAAGAATAGCAACTCAGCAGCCACGTCCCAAGGGGAGCGAACGACGGACGCCCAACCGCCGATCTCTGACTTGATTGTGGCGGGGACAAATAAAGACAAAGCCTAAATCTCCACACCTTCGGAGATGATTTTAGACTGTGAGAAAAGGCAGAAAGGCCAGCCAGCCTACCGCGAATGGTCGCTGGAAATGCAAGTTGTTGTACCCCTTTCCACCATCTTATCACATTGCGTGGCTTTGAACGACTCTAGCCAGCCAATGAGCCGTGTCGTGTGCTGATTGTTTTCGAGACTAATACATGGCATGTCTCAAACATTTTCGAGGAGATGGCGGATATTTTCCGCCTCCGAATGCATTTTCTTGGTAGAGGCAATAGTCTCAACCACGATGCATTTCAAGATTAGCTTTGCGTCTCTGGTATAAGATATCAGCCGCGTGGGGAAACAGGCAGCATGTCAGGGATCTCACGGGATATACATAAATGGCAGGGGCTACTATTCCAAGCAGCTGTTGACGGGACCTGTAATCCCTACCATGTGCTAGCATGTACGGATATGTATGTACATAGATTCTCGTTTGCCATCGGTACGAACGAGCTTCTCCAACGAGAGTCGGCGGATGCTTGCGGTTCTGTATCTCATGATTGTGCTTAAAAGGATACCATCAGAACTATTGTGGGATTGTAATCGGGCTTCATATGATCTCAAGCTTCTCATAGTTAGCGGTACGGAGTAGTGGCTGGGTAGAACGAACGAATCGACAATGCATGCGAATCTGTGGATTGGTATGAGTCGTTTTTACTGACTGTGCTTCCCAAGCTGCCTCTTCATACTCCGTACCGGTGCAGTCTTCATGTCAATGTGGCCAGGTTTTTGGACTTGCTATGGGACCTCTGGCACTTATCAATTGTCCTTTGATTCATTGATGTGAGGGACAGTGATTGTCTATGTCCTCGAAGGCGTTCAAGCAGAGATACTCCAAATCCTATCCCTTGATTACTGCAAGCTTGTTGTGACATTGATAGGTATGCCTCGACATCGGATTTCTGTCATCGCCCATCAGCATTTGGTCTAAGTTGCCTCTGTTTGTATTATCGAATGAATGTTTTCTGTCTTGGGAATATGAGTTAGCAAAAGGCTCCCGAAGGAACCTATGTCGTTGTCAATGGGTCTGAAGTAGGTGTTGGTCTCTTTCTATCTTGTCATGAAATAGTAGTATATATTTATTTGTATTCATCTTTCACGCTAATGCCAAGCGGTTTATATGAGAGGATTTGTGAAGCAGTTGTGTAACTGCACATGGAAACAGCATTAATCTAATACCAAGGTAACTAATTTGAGGTAAAGTAATCATGTTCCATATATTCACGAATGGATCTCAATCGGAACTACGGAGTATGGGCTGGTTTTTTTTTTCAATGTCCAGGTGGATCCATCAGCAACACCGGCAGTTGAGTTGGTGAATAGGAAGAGAGCCTCCCTGGGAGCTTGGGTCGAGCTCGGCTACACATTGAAATTCAAATTCGGTTACAGACCTCCAGGAGGCTATCTGTAGGTCTTTAGGCGCAAAGTTCTCCCACGAACCACCGTGGAAGCGGAACCCCTTGCCGGTGATGTCGTCTCGATTACTCTGTAGTCTTTTTGAATACTTGTGCTGTATGTACCTATGAAGCACCCCTGTCCGGGGATGACGGGCGCACCCCTTCTGTGCATCTTGGCTGTGCCTGGAAATGGCGAACCCTGGTCGAGCCGGGACACGCAGTCCCAGTGTCCCACAACGGCTGGTAGTCGCTCGAGTTGAGTGTGGGCTCACATCCCTGACCGACATTCCAGACATGGGTTGGTAGGAACCAACGAAGGACGTAACTGCAGTAAAGAGATTGAAGGTGCAAAGACTCGTCAGATAAAGTCGTTGGTGCGCGCGACATTGTATCATAACTATCGTTGGTCTGGTCGTATACGATTCCGAGATGGGGGATTGTAGAAGATAGGGGTGACTCAACTAATCTGTGGCGTGTAATGGTGTTCTTGCTCGTTAAGGATCTTAAGAAATAGCCCAGTATGTCTACTAATACCATGGCTCTCGGTTTGTAAGTTAGATATTGACAATCTGGTTCATAAATCCCGAGATTATGCCAGGATACGATTTTAAGCCCTGAGCCCAGATCAATCTTGAGCGGTAGGGCTGCGAGGATAACTCAAGACATCGTCAAGAGGTTGGTGAATTAGCTTGCGGCGACAGCTAGGTACAGCACCTCTGGGCCCTTGATCGCACATCGTGTATGGCAGTACCGGGTCAGGGTCTGTGACAGCCTTGTGCATGTTGACAGGTGGTGCCTATCAAACGCAAACCAAGCCCATGACGAACGAGTGTCAAGAAATCGCGGATCTATGAAAGGCCCCGGCCAGATCTGACGATAGCGACAGACAGGGCTCAGATAACTAATGTTATGAGGTTGCAGAATTGGAGCGCGTGAACAGGCACGACGTGCAATGGCTTTGAGGGAATGATATGCATCCATCAAATACATCCAAACACATACAATGAAGATGCGTATTCAGGCTGCAACTCCGAGGTGGGCTGAGTGTGAAGCCAGTTTCCATCCTGATATCCTTCGGCTGTGCCTCGGAGCGCAGCGGGGAACACGGGTTCAGTGGCGGTGATGCCGTTGCGCTGTTTCTTGAACTCCAATCATGGACTGTAATGCAAAAGTGATCATGTTGTTTTCGACAGTTGCTTCAGTGGATTAATACCACAGGGGGTATGGGGCCACAAGCCAGTGTAGTAAGTTGCTTTGCATGGTCTTTGATGATGCCACAATCGACACTAGAGCAAAGTGAGAAGGTCCCTTGAACTGCAGACTCGACATCAAGCATGTAACGCGATGGCCGAGGTTGGTGACCACAGGTTGTCAGCCGTGCATGAGATGGGAAATGAGATGCTGATGAGTTTGACTCTGGGGCGACTTAGCGGCATCCTAAAATTAACTAGAGCCCAAGTTAGGAATAGTAACTCCTGCAGAGCAAGGCTTCACACACACCATCACTCCAGAAGTCCCTCAGACTTTGCACCACTCCCCACCTGCACTGCATGAGGCATCGGGACGGCTAGTACCATACATAGCGCTGAGCGTTGGCAGCTGGCGAAATAATGACAAGCTACAGTAGTAGGGCAACGATGGAGGTTGTCTCCAATAGGCTCTCGAGAGCCACTACGAAGTCGAGACGGATGGTGTTCCCATATTCTGGAGAGGCTTGGGCATGATCTTGCTATGAATCTGCGGGTGAAATGCCCTGTATGTTGATGTGTTTGCTGCTGAATGTCGATTCGCAAGGCTGACATGAAAGTGGTAGTGGTGATGGTGATGATGTCGTCGTCGTCGTTGACGTTGGTCCAAAACCTTGATGTTTGAGTCAGGAACAAGGCGCGGGAGGCTGTCCAAGTGCGGTACATGTTCCAAGCCACCACTTTGCCTCGGGTGGGGGCATCCTTCCATGTAATTAAGCCGTTGGCGAAGGAGAGAGCCACAATTCGAAGCCGTCGAACTCACATGAGATTTGGCAGGAGCGTGGGCGTCATGCTTTCCGTAGGGCAGGATGTTGGAGAATCTCTACATCGAGGTACATACATGTCGGTACCTTCTCCCTTACACCCCTAGGTACACCTCATAGCCCCCTTCACCTCATTCACCGCTACCCACCGGCGTCTCTATGAACATCCATTGTTTTATAGATCCAGCAGAGATGCACTGTTGCACCAACTTCGTACATGCCGTGTACGTATTACGTTGTCCTTTGTCGCGGCGAGTCCAGTGTAACATAGAATGCACGTTCTCTCAGGCTTGAATGCGCATAATGTGAATGAACAAACAGGCATACATTAAGTTGTGATTTGTGCTGGCGCTAATGGTTCTTTCTAAGCTTCAGTTATCAGCGGCACCTATGCCAAGATTGGGACATCTCTGCTCCAGGACTAGAATAGTCATTATTCCGGTGGTTCCTAATTCATGATGGTTGACTCTCAAGTGGGTATCTCGATACTAAATTTGGTGTTGGTGGCCTCTCGGATTGTCATCTCGTAACGTCGGTCGCTTATTTAACTGCTTTCGTCGTTCTGAGTAAATTTTCCGTCCATACATTGACGCGGCGTCAGCCTGCGTTTCTCTGGAGGCATTGATCGCTCATGTTTAAAGTCATGTCCAACATTGTCGCCGTGTATTCACTCTTCACTTCGATTATCAATGTGCAGCAGAAGTTTAAGCTACCTCATGCCACATGGACGGGCTCTAAATTGCCATGGGTCATCCATTGCCGCGGGCTCTGGCAAGGGGCTTCCCTTGAGCTTCATGCCTCCCCTACCCTCCATCTCCCCCCCATGGTCCATCTCCACAACTCCGAGTCGACGGACCACCCGCGACAACCCTGGTCTCCCGCTCCCAGCACTCAGGTCAATTACCGGGTTGGGTAACGGCGGTATCTTTGAGGTTGACCGTTGGACGTTGAACCTTAAACAGGGGCTTCCCACCAAGATGCAATGCTCAACTTGGAACTTGGTCGCATATTGCATGCATTGGGACACCAGCCTGGTCATGCTGTTTCGGCGGTTGTGATGATAACCTTGCAGTTGCCTATGCGCTCTGTGAGGGAGTTGCCAATTCTGCCTGCTTTCTTGCTTGGCCACATCGCTTGATTTGCATATCGAGTTATCACCAAAGGTACTATATGTACCTCTAGTTCAGTATTTCAATCAAAAGTCTGGTAAGGTCTTCCCGGACCACTCGATCTAGGTATATCGCCACGATACTGGACAGAATACCCGTTAGCCGTAACATTAACCAAGTGACTATACCACCTACATACTGAATGTTTTCTGTCATGTTCCTTTCACTATATACACTCAAAATACATATCACCAGTGTTGCCTTGCCTACCCTGTACACATTTTTATTTTCCGGATCCATTGCCTGGTGCTGAACCCTGCCCCTTGAAAGGCTTGTCATCTGCACGTACTCCCGCGAGCAGCCAGGCCCAGGTGGCATACCAGTAGCTATGTCAGGCAGGGTGGCTGTCAGGGTCCCCCCCCCTGGCCGCACAAAGAATCTGGAGAGAATGTCTCTAGAAGAACAAACCTGACAACAGCAAGGGACATGCTCAAGAGCAGTTACAAGCTTATAGTATGGGCCACTAGACGATCACAAACCCCCCAGCATGAAAAAGAGTAGATCTGTCGGGATACAGTTCTGCCATGTCGCCCAGACAGTACGATAGAATTCAAATTGTTCGTGAATTTTACAGACCGCTCAAATACTGCACAGCAGAGAGTTGCCACGTACGCAATGGTTTATGTCCCCTCCAGGTGCGCGTTTTGGTCTTAAATTAGTAAGAAGTTTAACGCGGTGGCTTGAGGTGGAAGACTGGTCTCACAAGAGGGTAACGACCAGAAGGCCCAAACCTCAAATTGTCTCTGCTTCAGTACACCCGTTTCAAAGCTTAAAAATACCAGCAACTTAGACACCGATGTATTCTTTTGTCATCCTGACATACCTCGGGGAGGAGCAAAATTAAAATCGGCATGTAGCAACAAGAAGGAAAGAACAGCATCTATAGCCAGCTTCTCTGCTCTAGGAATAGCCAACCACTCCTCGCACAACGTATCGTCCAGTGTACCGCATGTGGCTCTAACATCCACATCCTCTCTCGCAATGTTTCGATTGGTTGTGCCCAGCTACGCGAATGCTGGTCATCCCGATGCCGGTTCTAGCACCCGTGTGACCATGTCAAGATCATCAATCTGCAGCAATCTATGTGGACTGCCCGAGCCCTTGTCCTCGAACGCATGCCACAAAGGCTCGTGCTGCCACATGATTTAGGTCAAATTGAAGATCTAAGCATATGTATGCAACCAATCTCGCACTGCAACATTCCACAAGATCATCGATAAGGGACGGAAACATTTATAGCATCACCGACAACCTGAACTACTTGCGTGCTCGAGCTGAACACCGCATAACTAGGTGGACCGTGGCCAGACCGCCGGTCGTTTATTCCCCAAGCAAAGCACTCAGGTATCTATTTGTCTTTACAGGACTAGATGCTGTTTATACAAGGGGAAGTTATCTACTATTTAGGCCATTGTTTTCCCTCTTCGTCACAAACTAAGGCAGTCCCTGCTTCACCCATTTCCCGCACCGACCAGAGTTAGCGTTGTCCTAAGTCTCTTTGACAGGCAACGGTTCCACCCACTACAGTCATCGAAGCCTACGACGTCTCGTTTTGCCAACGGTCCGTTCAGTTAGCTTGAGGGACTAATAATTACAGGTGCCGAATTAAGCCGGATACGCTGTGCTGGCTGGTACTTTTCCACAACCAGAACCAGTTGGGATTCTCCTTGGTACCCCTGATAAGGTATGTTAGCCACCACCGCCGTGCAGCTCCCCGCCCCCTGCCCTCACATGGCCGCCATCTGTCTTGTTTGGCTTCCCAATCTTGCACGTTTTGGGCCCTAGCACATTATTACATCAACACTGATCAAGTGCTTTGTCTTGCTCGAACCAGGCTCGCTATTGCGGATTTGGTAGTGCGTTACAACAAGCTCGGGTCGCGAAGAAGGGATACTGTGTCTCCGCTCATCTTATTGTGATTGCTGCTCGGTGAGCATCAGAAGCCGCTCTCCCGGGCCCAAGTTCCAAGCCAGGCCAAGTCAGGAGTGTGATTTCACTCAGGTTCACGCCCTGTAATTAAGGGCCCTGGCATGACTAAAGTCCTAGAGACCGTCGGCTGCCAGGGCTGGGGCAGTATATCTTGCAGGGCCACGCTACCTTGATCTCTTGTTGCTGTTCTTTTTGATCACCTTATCCCAGCTGAGCCCTGGCCGTTTCTGACAGTTGCCAGACCACTCTGTGAACACACGCTCATAGCTAAAGGGTGTCTTACCTACAGAGCCCATCCTTGTCGATGTCACCGTCTAGAAAAGGTACGTGTGCGTGCTCAACCTGCATAGAACATCTCGAGACGATCGCGAAGCAATACCTGGACTGACATGAGACCATGCGCTGTAGTGATCAACTACATCTCCATATCAATTCGAAGAAGATCATCGCGACAAACAAACCGACACTCCGGCACCGCACTATAGTCGCGGCTCCTGAGCAATTCTCGAAAGTTTGACCAGGATCCGCGCTCCTGGAACCAGCACGTGGAAAACGTTACCAACAACCTCTTGTGTGCCACCTTCAAGAGATATCACAGCCGCTGCTTGTCGTCTGTTGCTACACCACTCCAAACGCGATTACTAGGTGCGTCGAATTTTATCGTCCGTTTGCTCCTCGCTGCAGCTGCAAAAGATACAAAGCTGTAATTGTCATACGGTGTCGTTCTTCTCCTACGAAATTAGGGCCCGCAGAGGCTTACTAGTATATTTTACTAGTGGCTTCCTGCACGGCTTAAGGAGACGACCGTCCGATCATCATTGCCTGCATCCAATTCTTTTACCGGCGTAAATAAATTGAGAGAGGACCGAGTTCATTTTTTTTATCCTATTTCACCAAACTGACATGCCGCGTCTTCTAGATTAGCGACTCTGTTTCAGACTCAAAGCGCCACTCCGTCTCACTCGTCAATCACAACCAAGTCAACGACACTTGGCATCCCACAACAATTGAAGGAAGCCCTGGTAAGTTTGTTTTTCGAAGGCACATCCCTTCCATTCCATTCAGAGCCAGAGGAGAGAACCTTGGTTGGCGGAGCTCTATCTGACGCAAAATGTACTGCTTATACGGGACTGGTAATCACGCCACTTTGGCTATGGTCTACAGCGAATATCCCAGCAGAGCATGCGCTATGTGTTGACCTAGTCTCGCTGGCTCAAACTGCGCTTCCGCTTTACCCACCAGATTGCTAACGACGAGCATTCAACAGCACCGTTGACGATTTTTATTATCCCCCATGACTGTCAGCATGTCGTCGAGTCGCCAAATGCCGGGCAACTTCAAGCAGGAGCATGGAATACATCCTGTAAGTATCACTTCTTATTGTTTTGTTTGTCTTGTCGATTTGTATTTTGTGTGCAAAAACCTGGAATCTATTGCCTCAGCAAAACTATGGCTAGGCAACTTCAGTGACGACTATCAAATGATATCGACAATCGTTCGCGTCGCGGCTACCGGCGCGTCTGGGATACCCAGCATCAAGTGAAGGCTGGAGGAGGCATGTCTGTCGCTACAAGTTCCCGGGAATACCAAGATTTTGAGATGCGTCCCGCGCAATATGCCTGTCGCAAGCTTGACCAGGTCAGGAGCTTGAAGGTGGACTGAGCAGGGTATCTCTTGTTTCACCATGACCGGGGCCGCCGCAGGGATCAGGGGAGGGGGTGAACAGCTCCAGCCTTCTTGACCAGATGCTCATTTCAAACCCCAAAAATGAGAGACAGACCAGGCTGAGGCGGAACATTGCGACATATCCTTCTCACCAACCGCGTTGAGGGAAACGGCCAGTGGCCTCGCATGCACTTGCCACACCGTTCTGTTCAAGCCATCAAGCCATATTCTGGACGTAACGAGATTGTGCAGACACTGTTACAACTGCCCTTCAGCAATCAGAAACCCAAAATTTGGGTTTTCGAGGTGCCACAGAAGCGCCACCAAGGCCAAAGTTTGGCTGCTATCCACTTAACGGTCGCGAGGCTGGCGACACAAGAGTGCAAGTGTCAGTCAACCCTGCCGACCAAGATGCCCACCACACCAAACAATCCAAATCTCGTCAATGACGCGCCGCGGCTGCGCGGAGCAGCACCCGGTGGATGATGCCTGGGAAAGACGCCGAGAAGGACGCTTAACTCAGCTGAGAAACGTCTTAATTTTCTTTTTGAGATGACAATACGCGACCCAGAGCACCAGAACAGCAAACGCTTGGCGACCCTGACCGCACTATTCTAAGTGGGTATAGACTGTATCGACGGTGCTCTTCCAGTGGGGCGCTGGGCTGCAGATACTGGTCTGCCCATCCTGATTCAGGGCGTGGCAGAACGGCCATCAAATGTCAAAAGTCCAGAGACGGAATAACAGGACGCGACATGAAGAAGTGAACGCACAAGCTCGCCTACATGCATCCTTTTCACTGCGTTCATCAGCATCACCACTAGGTCACCAGTGGTGACGCACTGCATTGATATCGAGCAAGCGGCCTCTTGCAGGAGCAGGCTGCGATATCCACAGTCGCAAGCCTCGAGGGCTCAGTTCATCTAGAAGGAAACAAGCACCTATACGCGAGATTTCGCGCATCACCGTGCGGTACTCTGCAGGTACCTGGACCCGGACGGAATTCTGTACACCATTGCTCCCGCAGTCAGTGACCGTTGCGCGTCAGTCGAGTTAAAGCTCAAGTGTCTAGCCGGGCCATTTTGGGGGCGGGCCAGCACGAATGACCAGGGGATTGGAGATGGGACCATCAAAGTCGACGGTTGAAAAGACGTTACCCACACCGCCTGTGGCCAAAATAGGATCACCAGGGAAAAGCCAATCCCGGTGTATTCCTGGCCCGTTGGCTAGCCCCGGTTCTCGTGTTCCCTATTGGGCAGCTGCTCCTTTCTGGGCGCCATGGTGAGGCGACCATTGGCCACTTAATCAAACCCAGCCGACCCCTGTCACGTTTCTTCCATGCGTTGTCCTCCCCGGAGACATCTGCTTGGGCTGCCGACACACACTACGCAACAGTACCTCGACTTGCAGGTACAGAGAAACAAGTACCTACCAGCAGTGCATCCTCATCATCTTACCCGTATCCTCCAGCCGTGGTCACCCCTCTGTCCCCTTTTTCTGAGAATTAGATGGGTCGAGGTCTGAATGGGTGCGTAGCTGGAGTGTTCTTTTCCGGTCCTTGAAGTCGGTTTTGAGCTTTCACAGACACACCACCCGGGTTGCACCAATTGCACTTATTCCCACTCCTCATTGAGTGTCGCTGCTGTGGGCTTTGTACTGCGAGTTACAGGCTGTTACCTTTTGCTGCTTAAGCTGGTGAGCCCTTCTGAAAGGACGTTCACAAGTTGTCCACCGCTCCGCTCTCTTGATCCCAAAGTAATTTATGCTCCTGGGGAATCCTGCGACAGGGGTGTCGTCGCGGACTGGCACTCTCATATCATCCCTGTCCATTTCCAGGCAGACCCCTCCCCTCTTGACAGCATTTTACTCTACTTGAACCCTGACCTGGTGGCGCCCGCTCAACTGCCAGACAAGCCTCGTACTCCTGGTTCCTATCCGCTGGCTCAACAGTTGCATCTTAATTGAACACTTGCCTGGTCTGCCATCCCGTTAACCAGCTCATTACCCATGGTCCAGTCGCCCATTCTCTATTATCCACTTGGGACCATACCTTGTTCTCATCCCCATACTGCAATCTTGGTTCAAATACCCGCTCCCCTGCCC